>QANX01005085.1:0-10000 GCA_003254975.1 Ochetophila trinervis | reverse complement strand
TTCAGAGCGTTTGGCTTCAGAGTTAGAAGAACTCTGGGGTTAAGCGTGCTCCAGTGGGAGCATTCCTAGGATGGGTGACCCCCTGGGAAGTCTGACCAAAAACTCCATACTGTCTGAAGTGCGGTGGCTAAATTGGAGACAATATTGGTTGGAAAGAGAGTGTGGTGTTACAGTGAGGGCTGTGTGGTATGTTGTTCCTTTCAGCAATGCATGGTATTTATAGGGAATGTTTAACCCTAAAACCCATCTAAAACCTAGAGAATATAGGAGATAATATGTAAACTCAATCTCCAACTCCTATTTTCCCTAGCATGGCCAGCCACCTCAAGGATTTTAAAGTAAATTGTGTCTCATATTCACACTAGAGATAAAGATACTTTCCTTATCTTGTTAGGAATCATAATCAATCTCTAATTTCCCTTCCTTTTATCCCAAATATTATTCCAATTAAAATAATTAGAATATTCTGATCTTCCATGTGTTATGTGATGTGGCAAATTCGGACACATGGCTGATATGTGGTGACATGGCAGTCCAATCATAATGGTAGTCCTAGTAAGCATAAAACTTTCATTTTTTTATCTTCAATGACCGTCGGGCAGATTCCAAGTACACTTTGGGTGACCAAATGAATTCAGAATCCAGTGATTTTTATTGCAAACATTAGGTCTGTGTCTTAGATTTCTAGTCATATATTTATTTCACAATTTGGACATCAGGAAGACACTCAAAGCCTTATTTTCCCTANAATGAGTTTGATAATGATTTTTAATTTTTTAAAAATAAAAATCATTTTCACTTTTTTTTTAAAAAAATGTTAAAAAATTATTTTCTTTTTTAATTTTTTTTTTGTCATTGATAATATCATGAAACAAAAAAACTCAAACAATGCTTGAGCTTGAGACCGCCAATACTGAAACTGTCCAGATGTGGCCGATTGTGCTCAATTGGAGCCAAAGCTTAGGACTGCTTAATCTGTGCTGAAACTTCGGAATTGCTCGATATAGGCCAGTACTCGGGATCATCCGATTGGGGCCAGAAATTCAGGATATCTTGGTTGGTGTCGAAACCCCGAACTGCCTGGTTGGACTAGAACTCGGGACCGTTGGTGCCAGAATTCGGGACTACCTAGTCAATGCTGGAATTCGGGACTGCCCGGTCGATGCTGAAACCCGGGACAGATCGGTTAAGACCGGAATCTGGGACAACCAAGTTGATGCCTAAACCCCGGACCTCCCGGTTGCGCCTGAACCCGGGATCGCCAAGTCGAGAGAAACTCGAGACTGTCTGGTTGGAGCCGAAACTAGAGATTGCCAGTCGACCAGAAGCCGGGACTGCCCAGTCAAGGGCGGAACCAGGGACTACCATGTAGGGCCGGAACCCAATATCGTTCAGTCGGGGCCGAAACTTGTGACTACTCCGATTGAGTCGAAATCCGAAACCACCTAAGTCGAACCGGAACCCGAGACTACTCGATCAAGATCGGGATATTAATCGAATATTAATTTGTTTAAATTTATTTATAAAGTTTTTAAAAAATGCAAAAAATTAATAAAAATCAAATAACAAAATGATAACCAAAAATAATAATTTTTTTCATAAAAAAAAAATAACCATAAACTATAAATAAAAGCTAAAAATTAAAAATAAAAAATAATGTAAATAATATCTCTTACGAGAGAGGAGCAATAGTCTAAATTTGATTAGGCAATTGTTAGTAAATAATGTAAATATCTTAATGAATTATATTTTTTTCCTTTTTTTGTTTTCTTAAAGGAGGGTGAGACATTATCTAATCTAATATAATTGAAAGACAAAACACAAATTTTTGATAACGTATTAACTTTTTTATCCAAAAAGCAATCCCCTCTTCAAAGTTATAAGAGAAACAGTCCCTGCGGCGTAGTGTTAAAAACCACTGTCCGAGTTCGATCCCCTCATTTTCAATATCAAAAAAATAAAAAGTTAAAAGAGAAATAATATTTTATCATTATTTGTTTGCAAAAAATAATAATTTATTTTGTTATTGAAAACAAAAGCAAAAACCATCCGTCCACTTGTTCTCTTTATTAAAGTTCACATTGTCTTTCCTAACACAAACAAAAAGAAATTTTCATTGTAGTTATCAATCTGTTTTACAAATGTTGATTTTAGCGACATACATATATTACCTTCTTCTTTTTTTTTTTTGGTGAATTACATATATTACCTTCTTATCCATCTGTATTTGATCCAATTTCACTTTTGCATTTAAGGATTAATTTGCAAGCATCACTGATCCATAGCTAGTTAGTAACACATTTTTTCAGTAAAAAAAAAAGTATATAGTATTAAGTAAAAAAATTCATTTTACCAGTTTTACTAATTCTGTATTCAGTGTGTGTGTGTGTATAAATATAATAGTAAAGCTAAATTTAATTGTATACCAGACAATACTCCCTGGAAGAATAGTAGCTAATTATAAAGACAGAGAGATCGATGGAATTTCCTAACAGAGTATTTGATGATAGGGTGCATGTGATAATCATAAGAATATTAATAGTGGAATAATCCAAACACATATATTTATAATAAACTTCAAAATGAGAATCCTGATATTTTAATTTTCTCCCCAACTAACATCCACCAACCATATTTAATAAAACTGGGAAACAAGAAGTGACCGTTGACCTATATTATTCTAACCCCCCTCCCGGCTTTATTTCTCTTTTTTACACCTCTATTTTCACTCTCTGCTCTCATTTCCCATGTCAATTTCAAACTACCTAAAGCTTATATTATAAGAAAAGTTTAGTACTCCTCGCAATAAGATTCATTACTTCCATATTGTGAAAAAGTATTATTTATTGCGCTTTTATATAGAATTTTAATTTTAAACAAACTTAATTAATTATTGCCACATCAGCAATAACAGTTTATTTGTGACGAAAACATAGTTTTTGACTTATATTATATTGTAAATATTGTTATTTATCGGATTAAAATGTTAATTTCAAATCATTAATTGATATAATATTTTAAATATTTCACACGCTGATTCGTTCTCAATTAATGTTTGAAATATATTGCCAATAATAAACCTTTTTTCTTGAATGATTGTTAATTATTGGATTAATTAAGTAGTAAAAATTACATTTCTAACTTTTACTTTTTATTGCGAAAAAATGTAGCTTTTTAGAGATTATTGTTGATTTGTTGTTCACTTCACAAGGGGAAAGAAATAATAATAATAATAAAAAAACAAAAGAAAAACATAATTCCATTCAATGTTGAAAGAAGAAAAATTCTCAATTTCAACATGGTAAGGTTTTTTATTCGACATATAATTATTATGTTTTTTTGATGAATTCTTCCACACGGAATTAGTAAGCTGTGTTAGGCAGCAAAGTGGATAGATATATAATGTTGAATATGACTATCCGAGATGGAGCATAATAAATAAAAGAGAGTAAAAACAAAAAAATCATTACCAAAAAAAACAAAAAAAGAGTAAAAACTAAAAATTGATTGGAATTGAAATTAAATAATCAGAACCAATTACAACTCGGTGTAAGAAAGTAGTTAAAATGGTGGGACCCAATGTCTCGTCTGCTTTAGCTATCAATCCCAGATGAGGGAGGGTCTTCTTCTCGCGGACCCTCTTCCACCACCATTTGCCACTCGCAAACATCCAATTTCCATTTTTCTCTTCCAATTATTTAAACAGAAAAATTAAATAAAAATAAAAACTATTATATTTTTATGTAACCAGAAAAAGGAAAAAGGAGGGGTGGGTAGCAGCTAGCCAGCACAACCATCCACACAAATATAATAAACTAAAATAAAAAGAAAGGTAGCTGTTTTCTGATATGTTATTGTCACATAAAAATTGTTGCTTCCACTTTTTTTTTTTTTTTTTGCCTAGTTTTGGAAACTTCTCACTCCAGTCGAGAGGTAACGTAACTCACAAGGATTAACAAAGCACAGTCCTTCACTGGTCGCCACGTAATGACAAAATGATAATGTCATCCATTATTAGCTCAACAAAATTAAACTCTCTTGGCCTCCTATTTAACACTCATAATTAGTGAAGTCCATATTTTAAACGAGGACGCGGCTCCATGGTTTTACCATGGGTTCTCGCTCTCTTCTCCAAGAAGATGCAGACCTTCAGTGAATTGACGACTGAGATTGATTGGTAGTTGAGGATCATGATAGATGTTTCCGTTCCCATACGCATACTACACAGTCAATCTTTTCTTACAGAGAAAAACAAAAAAATTAATTCAATTTACAGTGTTTTGTCCCTTTCGTTATGCTTTATGCCGAGGTGTCCAAAAGGTTTCAACTTTAGGATCATTACACATGCTGTGTGAACATGTCTGCTTTATTTACGACTAATCCAATCCGACGGCTAAGTTGGTGTCCAGAGGATCCAACGGCAAATGTTTCGGTCTACATAGATCCACGGCTCTCCTTGCTCTATTGTGGCGGGAAAATCAAGCCCACACCCCGAAGAAAGCAGAAGTGATATTTATATATATATAATTTTTTTTTATGGTATTTATTTATATTCGTTTGAGTGTGAGAGAGAGAGAAAGAGAAAGAGAAAGATGTGGGAGTGTCCAGTGGATATTTCCATGTAACCCAACCCGACGATCGATAATACAACACCGACGGCAGGTAAAGCCTCCTCACGTGGGTCCCACAGGAAAGAATTCCGGGTTTCCGTTACGCTCCTTCATCGACGTTACTTTCCTGCTTCCTTAATTTTGGTTTTTGTTGGTTTCCCACGCAAAATTACCAAATACCCTTCCATTTCTTTTGCTCTAATATTTAAGTATGCCACCAGCAATAAAAGGACAACCGTCTCTGTCTGGTACGAATAATATACATACAAAGAAAGATATCCAAATTCCATGTATTATTAACAAGTTATTTTAATTTCAGAAAACTTTTGGGTTCTTGCAAATTTCATTGTTTTTTTAAATATATTCAAAAAGAAAAATTCTGTAATCTTTTATTTTCACATTAATTTATCATTTTTTCTAATTTAGTTTAATTTTTAAGAATTGTTCAATTATAATTTGTAAAACAAAAAGGTTTTTTGTTTTTTTTGGAATACTAAATCAAATATGTTAACTACAGATAGAAAGATGGATCTCCTTTAGAGTTTCTTTTATATTTTTTTTTATATTTTGAGTGGAACTTTTTTACATCATATCTGACATTGTTTATCTCACTAAAAAAAATAATTGACATAATTTATAAAAAAATTAAAAACTGCTTTTAAAATTAAAAATATTTGAATAATCTTTTAAAAATATTTTAAATCTTTAAAAAATAAAAATATTTATTTTCAAAAATAAATTAAAAAATTATATAAAATAGAACATTAGAAACTTTGTTTAATGAGTTTTTTGAACGGTATAAGATGCTGTATTCAAATGAGAGGGAGGGGAGTTCAAAATTCAAAACGTGAAAGTTTAAAAAGAACGTAAAGGGTGTTTAAGTAATTTCGTAATGCACCACTATCGAATTCAGAGGCAGTCAAATGGTCAACACCAGTAACTCTTTGGTTGGAATTGAAACCGCTAGTGGTATTGCATCATAAGGCCGTAACCTCAGCGATCTCCAAAGCGCATGATGAACTAGACCAGCACCCTTATGTGGCGCCAATTCATTGGTCCATTTTGGGTCGTCCGGATTCATAGCCAATACACCAATAAACAATACCAGTCACTCTCTGTCTCTGTCTCTCTCTCTCTCTCTCAATTCACTAAAGCACAGATTTCTCTCTCTAACTGTGTTTTTTCTTTGCAACAAAATCCTGAATTTCTCATCAATTTCACACTGTTTTTTTCCTGAAATTCCCAATTACATGTTCACCAATGCACGATCTTTCATTTAAATGCAATTTTGAGTTCTAAAACCGGAGCTTTCACCGTGTTTACACTGGAAAAGCATTGAGTTTTAGACGGAAATGCTTGAAGCAGTGGAGAGTTCCGTCAATGGCGGTTTCTCACAATTGCAAAGCTGTGGTGACAGTAGTGAGGAGGAGCTTTCTGTTCTTCCTCGTCACACCAAAGTGGTGGTGACTGGGAATAACAGGACAAAGTCTGTTCTTGTGGGTCTCCAAGGCGTTGTCAAGAAGGCTGTCGGGTTAGGAGGGTGGCATTGGCTGGTAATTTTCCGGGTCTATTTGAGTTATTGGAAAATGAGTTTTGTTGCAGCTGTGAATTTGAGTTTGGTTTGAAGTGTTCTAATTGGAATTCTCAAAGCAATGTGGGTCAATTTGGATGTTTCTTTGTTTGGTGGTTTTCTACTCTGGATTTTTCTAAACATTATTTGGTCATTCCCTTTTAGTTTTGTGACTCTATTGTTCACCAATTTTTATATCTTTTAACCTACCTTTTACCTATTTATTGAGCTTTCTTTCACATGGGTAATCTTCCAATTCTTTGCTCCTTAATCTGTAAATTTTAATGAATTTAAATATTGTATAGTAAGTTTCAGTTTTGAGGAATTGGATGTGGGTTTTGATTGCATGTTTGTTTAATCAATGGATCTGGTGATTTGGTTAAATTTTATATAATGCGGATTGTAATCTGGGTTTTTCATATGATTTTGTAAAAATTTTGAGTTTATTTATAGTGTTTACATTCTAAATTTATCTTGATGTTTTTTGGGTTTTTTTTCTTCTTAAGTTAATGATTGTGATTGATTATGAATTATTGCTTAAATTTGAATAAAGTACAGAATTTTCCAGTATATTGTGACCGATTATCATTTTGGAATGGTTTATTATATGAATGATCGCTTTTGGATTCATTATAGATTTTTTAAAATTCTTTTTTTTTAATCTCATTTCCCTAAATTGGATAAACCATATTAAGATTGGCTTTCATGAACTGTCTTCGATTTTTTTGCATGCTATTGCTGAAAATCGTCGATTGTGTGCTCCTTTAGGAGGTTCAATAGTTTTCAGAAATTGCTATGTTCTGTAATTGGAACACCTTCCAATTGTCTAAGGGATGGATTTGAGTTGTAATGTGAATTCTTTTATTGAAATTCTTATAGTAATCAGTCTTGCTTAATGATCTAAACCTAATTGGATTGAGTATCTCTGCTTCATTTTTTTATTTTTATTTTTTCAATTGCTGTTTACCATAGCCACCACTTCTTCTTTTAAAATAAACATTTTTTTTGGGTTATTTATTGAATTAAACCCGGAATTGGATTTGTCCTTCCATTTTACTTTGCATCTTCTAGTCCTATACCCTGCTAGATTCCTCTGCTTCAGAGTCACTTCCTCGCATGCAAAGTTTTTTGTTTCAAGTAATATGGTAGCTGATTCTCAATCAACAAGCAGGTGCTTACGAATGGCATAGAAGTGAAGCTGCAGAGGAATGCCCTCAGTGTGATTGAAGCTCCTACCGGTAATGAGGAAGATGATGACCTTGATTTTGAAAACATGCAGTGGAATGTATCAGATATGGGTGAGTATTTTCTATAAAATGATTACTATTTTTTAACTCAACTGATTCCAAAACATTATTTGCCAGTACATATGATGTCTTGGAACAGTTTATTTTCTACCCTCACTATCTTCTTCTAAATGTTGAGAGCTTCTACATGAAGGATGAATTCCTCGAAAAGCAGGATAAATAATGACCGATTTGTTAATTATCCAAATAAAAATGACTGATCTGTTGTTTGTTTGACTCTATACTGTTAACTAACTGACTGAGTGTCAATGTCTCTATTAGTATCATACCTACTTATTATAATTGACTATTACATGGACCTCTTTGATTGTGGAATTCAAACAGTATGTTTTCTTGAAAAAGTAGCTGAGATTGGCACATAGGATCCATTATGTCTTCACCTTTTACTTTTACTATCTCTCAATTAAAGCTCTGTTGTCTCCCATCTTTATCTTTTCAATTGACCCCGCCACCTGCCTTTCTGATGGTGCTTTTGCTATTTCTGTTTCTAGCATCCGATGACACCCAAAAGTCCCATAGATCAAGGCACAGAGTACACAAGTCATCAGGGTCTTCTCATAAGACAATGTGCAGATCTCTTTCTTGTGACTCTCAATCTAAAGGGTCTATTTCTACTCCTCGTGGGTCTACGGTACATAACCTTCTGAAAACTCTTATGATTTATGGTCTTGAAAATATAGGAGATGCATTTATTGTTAGTAATTTTAAGGCATCTGCCTTGCAGAAAGTTGACCTAAGCAAACTGGAGATGGCTGCTTTGTGGAGATATTGGCGACACTTCAATCTTGTACGTTCTTACATTGTCTTAGATTGGATGATATTGTTCCTCATTAGGACTAATAGATTTATTCGTTTACTGACTTTATTCATTTTCTTAGGTGGATGCTATTCCTAACCCATCAAAAGAGCAGCTAGTAGATGTTGTTCAGAGGCACTTCACGTCGCAGGTACTCATATAAAATGTCTTTTCTTTGCTTTGGTGATGCATATATGGATGTTCCGTATAATTCAAAAGTATGACTTTTGTTCATAGGAATTGTAGGATTGCTAGAATTGAATATTTTGATCACATTATTAATCATTCAAAAACATCTCCTGTTTTGTGCAGCAAATCGATGAGTTACAGGTCATTGTTGGGTTTGTTCAGGCTGCAAAGAGACTAAAGACAGTTTGCAAATGACCTAGAGACAATCAGATCGGAACGGAGACAGTTCGAATTTGAATGTCGATGCTAACGGATACTGGGTACCTAAAATGTCCACTCCCCTGTAGTGATATCTGTAAAATATCTGTCCAGGCTAGATATGGTTGTTTATGTTTATGGAGTCGTCGGTTGGTAGGTTAGTGATTAATCTGTTTGAATTATAGAGGCTCTTACCTTTTTGGTAGTGTAGTTATGTAGATATATGTAAAACTTATGACAAGACCTCTCAGAAAAACATTGCTTTTCTTTCGAAGCTTGGTTGAAATGTATTGCTAACATGGGGAGGTGGGTTTTTTTTTTCGAAAAAGAAAAAAATGTATATATTCTTAATTCTATCTCTTTCACTTTGCCCAGTTACGATTTGGATCCTCTCCATTACCATTTCCATTAGAAGGGACGAATTTCAATTTCGTTCGACCGCTTAGTGCGTATCAATACACTGAATTTAGTGGTTTAGATGCTTACTAAATCATGATATTATAAAATATTGTAGTAGAGTAGTATTCATATGTACATCTATGATATGTTATATAATGAAAAATGCAGTAATAAAAATATGTTTTAATGAATTTTATACTTTTTAAAATTAAAAATTATATATTTGTCTAATTGATAAATTTTATCAAATAAAAATTAAAAGAATAAATAAATTTTAAATTTATTTATGATTTTTTTTATTTTGTTAAANAAAATACATTTAGATCAAAAATAAATTATTTACTATATGCATAAGAAAACTTTTATTATTATAACAAAATAATAATAATTTACAAATACGATGTATCATCAATATCAAAAAATAAAAAAACAAAGAGACAATTAACAGAGCCATGACAAAAATACGATCTATGAAATTAAAAATAATTTCAAATAAATATTCAATCATTTTTATGTACTGTAATTGAAATAAAAATTTATAATTTTTGATTAAATTTCTTTTATATAGCTATTGATAAGAGTGTACAAACAAATCGATCAACCGTTGAAACTGAATGATTCAATCCAATTCAATTTGTTTGAATCGGTTATTTTAATATAATTAAATTGGATCAGTTTTAAAAATTTTCAAAATTGATAGTCGGTTTGGTTCAGTTAGAATTTTGACATTAAAAACTGATCCAAACCGAACTAATTACTTTATAATTTTTATTATTTTGTAACAAACTAATGGATTACTGGATTATGGTCTTCCGATAATTTTACAAAAAATATGACAATTAGTTTAATATTATTGGTATGTAGGTTTTGTTATATTAACTTAAATTTGGAGTTGAATTATTATATTAGTGTAATAAATTTGTTTTAGTTT
>QANX01005083.1:122179-138479 GCA_003254975.1 Ochetophila trinervis | reverse complement strand
TATATATATATATATTCACCAGGACATAGAAATAATATGCTTACACATGTTCCAAATCAAATCCGAAATTTTTTTTAATCAATATACACTATCAAAAAATTCAAGATATCTGCGGTAATAGTTCTACTATACATACAATATATTGAATATACATGACCAAAGCTCTGATACTATTGTTGAAATTTTAATAAATATATTATGAGATAATATACATAAATGTAGCGGATCAATTATTATTTCATTTAGATATTATGTTATTCAATAGTACATATCAATGTACCGTTCACCATAGTCTACCATTTATTGTCAATTGTTATAGAGCTTACAAAACAATAAACATGGTACAGAGACCTGTAACGACCCGACCTTTAGTATCTTGATTTTGGCAGTGTTGACCAAGCTCGATCAGAATGGTACCCGATAGTTGACTTTTTATAGGATTAGAATTTAAGTTTGACTTGGGTACCATAGCGTAGAGCTTATCGATACGAATCTGTAGACATGCGGCACGTGAAAATTGAACTTACCGATAACAAATTATGAACTTTCAAAGTTATGAGATCATACCGGTTTTTTTCCCGAGTGAGTCCCGAGCCTATCCTGGGCTATAAATAGCCCAAGACCGGTTGATGGGCCATTTGGACGACCTGTTTCTCTCTCTTCCGTTTTCTCTCTCTCCTCATCCAAGCAAACAGCCATCTCCGAGCTCTAAATCGACCAAACTTCGGCCATCTCCTTGATACACGCGCCATCCACCCTTGTAGTATGTCATGAGGGATTTCCGGCTATATCTTACGGTCGCCGATCGGACACCGGACGCGCCCTGTAGCTTCGGTCGAAGTCGCGATGGCGAGATCAAAGTTTTTCGGCCGATATGCACTATTTTCGGCCATTCCAGCTTAAACCCAGACCCTTAACCCCTATTTTTGGACCTTTTGAGTTCATTTCCGGCCTCTTTTTGCCCAGATTCAAAGCCGTTTAAGAGATATCTCAAAAACAAGTTTGGGCAGCGGCTTCCGGCGAGTTTTCCGGCGAATTCAAAGGTGATCTTTGGAAAGTGAGACCATGTTATTGATCCTTGTCCTTTGGGATTTCCAATAGTACCTTGTTTGCGAATTTTGGAGTTCGTTTGGTTTATTTTCTAGTCTAGGGGTATTTTGGTAATTTCACTAGTACCGAAAATCACGATTCTGAGTGCTGTAGTTTCGGTTCAAGATTATAGATGTTCAATTAAAGGTGTTGAGAAGTTATTGGATGCTTCAATTGAGTTCAATTTGGTCCCGGGGATCGAAAGCCCTAATTTCAAGGGTTTCGGAATTTACCGATAAATAACATGTTAAGTGAATGGTTGAGTTAGGACACTTTGTTACACACGACTTTAATTTCAGTGTTTGAGAACCTAAGTTTTATCTTGTGATGTTTATCTAGGATCCGAGTAAGCTCCGAGAGACGACCCAGCTGCGGATCGAGTTTGAGCTGTATTCTATGAGTGGATTTTCTTTCTCAAACTGTTTTGGGTTGTGAGATTACTTATCTATACATATATTGATGATGCATACTTAACAAATATTTTTTCAAAGAAAATCATGATTTCATATTATTATTTACTATGATCATTATCATATTAATTATATTATGAGATATCATTATGAGCATTATTATCGTGTTTATTATGATTACTGTCATCATGAGAAGTTACGAGAAATAAATATATTTATCACACATCTTTATGCATAAGAAATAAATATTATTTTCAGCATGCATCTTTATGCATATTATTATTATTGAGATACGTGTACCCCATACCGAGTTAGATATCTGATGATGTGATGATGGGTGATGATGATGATGTATGATGGATATGGTTGATGATATTGTGCCCATGGCACCAGAGATGATTATTGCCGTCCCTTTTGATGCACGTGTATTCATTGTGCGGATGTGAGATTCTTGATGGGACCTTCGGGACGCTGAAGGGTTACATGAGTTTCCCCATTCCCCGCTCTGCGATACCTTGGGATGCCAAGGACCATCGTATGACAGTAGGCTTGCGGTATGATTGGGTATACGAGTACTGAAGAGTAAAGTATTTTTATGCATTCATCTTTGTGAGCATTTGATACATTTATTCCATTATGTATGTATATGCATGGATACAGATTTAATAGATTAAAGTCACAAATTATGTTATACGTATCTTATGAGTATACAGTGTATAAATTATATATTATACAATGCATATGCATACTTATCAAATTATTCATGGAGGAAATGAAAACAAGGTTTTTCGAAACATTTTACAAACAGGGGACTTTCCAAAAGAGTGAATGTGAGGTTTCAAAACAGTTATGGATTCGAATACTTTCTTTTTATCCACTCACTGAGCTTGTCTCATAGTTGTTTAAATCCGTCCCCTTTAGGCTGCTGCTGGTTCTGCTTACGCCGTGTCTGCATCTCGGATCTACTAGTTGTCCTTCCCTTCAGCTATTTTGATGTACTCTTTATATCTTTGTATCAGATTACTGTATTTTGAGACTTATGTTTAACCTATGTTAGATGCTCTGATGGGAATTATTATCCTTTATGTGTTTTATAGCATATGATGTTTTTGGATCAGTCGATGTTAGTTATTGTTCTTAGTGTTGTTGTTTCCTTGTTAGGGAGATTTCATTGTGCTAAGTCCGAGTTAGTACAATGGGGTCGCCCTAGGCGAGATTGTCCCGTGTGTCATGGCCAAACCTCGGGTGCGGTCATGTCATACCACTATGAAACCAACCCTCTCAACTCTCTGTTATTTCTCATTAGATTAAAAATAATAAGTATATTTAAAACAATGACCTTCATTTCATATTTATAACCTACACAAAATAATAATATAAATAATAATAATATATATAAAAATAGAGACGAGTCTAAATTTTAATAGGGTTCTATTGAGAAAGAGATATCAGGTTCCTTTGGTCTAATGGGCACACCAAAGAATAAAGAGTAAGTGATTTCAATGGATTTCATTACTATAAATTAAACAATGTGTCAAATTCCATTATTGGAAACATCGAAGCCGAGTAAGCGAGTCCACTTGATTATGTCCAGTTAACATAATTATTCTAACACAATTGTCTCACTAAAGCCTCCAATAAGGATGAGATTCTCCAATATAAGAATGTAACAGAGTAAGAAGAGCGCCGAATATCTAAATTATCAAACTAGGCTTCAAGTGTCACATTGGCTATTGAAATCCAAATAATATGAATAATATTTACTTTGTTGGACATCTTAGACAATAAAAAACTCAAAAGGGATTTTTGGCAAAATAAAAATGATGTATCTTTTTAATTGGCATTGCTTTATCCATATATTAGATTTTTATCATAGATTATATAGATGAAGAACTTAGCCATAAAACAAGATACTTAGAGCATCTTTAATGGAGAATATGAATTGTTATATATGTGGCATATAAATAGACATTGTTTAAATTTATGTGGCATAAATATACATTTAATTAAAAAGTTATTCTCCAATGGTAATATGCACAAATGTTATTTATGGTTATTAATTAATTATGTATTTTNTATGCATAAAGATGCGTGATAAAAATATCTTTCATTCTCGTAACTTTTCATGATGATAGTTATCATAATAAACATGATAATAATGTTCATAATGATGTCTCCTAATATAAATAATATGATAATGATCATAATGAATAATAATATGAAATCATGCTTTTCTTTGAGGAAATATTTGCTTAGTATGCATCATTAATATATATATATATATATAGATAATTAATCCCATAACCTAAAACAGTTTAAGAAAGAAAATCCACTCACAGCGTACAGCTCAAACTCGATCTGCAGCTGGATTGTCTCTCAAAACTGACTCGGATCCTAGATAAACATCACAAGATATAACTTAGGTTCTCAAACACTGAAATTCAAGTTGTGTGCAACAAAGTATCCTAACTTAACCGTTCACTTAACACGCTATTTATTGGTAAAATCTGAAACCCTTGAAATTAGGGCTTTTGATCCCCGGACCAAATTGAACTTAAATGAGGCTTCCAATATCCTTCCAATACCTTTAATTGACCACCTATAGCCTTGAACCGAAACTTTGAATTGGATTTTCAGTACCCAAGTGAAATTACCAAAATACCCCTAGACTAGAAAATCTACCAAACAACTCTAAAATTCGCAAAAAAGGTACCATTGTAAAGCCCAAAGGATAAAGATTAAGAATATGGTCTCACCTTCCAAAGATCACCTTTAGATTCGCCGGAAAACTCACCGGAAGCTGCTGTCCAAACTTGTTTTTGATATATCTCTTAAACAGCTTTGAATCTATGAAAATGGAAGCCAAAAATGAACTCAGAAGGTCCAAAAATAAAGGGTAAGGGTCTGGGTTCAAGCTGGAATGGCCAACTTCAATATCGCCGTTGCAACTTCAACCGGAGCTACAGGGCGCATCCGATGTCTGATCGGCGGCCGTAAGATGTCGCTCGAAATCCCTCATGACGTACTACAAGGGTGGCTGGCGCGTGTATCAATTAGATGGCCAGAGTTTGGTCAATTTGGAGCTCGGAGATGGCTGTCTGCTTAGGTGAGGAGAGATAGAGAAAATGGAAAAGAGAGAAACAAGTCTTCCAAATGACCCATCAACTAGTCTTGGGCTATTTATAGCCCAGGACGGACTTGGGACTTGCTCAGGAAAAAACCAGTATGATCTCATAACTTTGAAAGCTCATAACTTTTTATCGGTAGGTCCGATTTTTGCTTGCCACCTATCTATGGACTTGTATCAAAGAACTCTACGCTATGGTATCCAAGTCAAACTTAAATTATAATCCTATAAAAAGTAAACTCTCGGGTACTATTCTGGTCGAGCTTGGTCAACACTGCTGAGAAAAAAAAATCAAGATATTAAGGGTCGGGTTGTTACAACATTACACCTTATAAGAATTTCGTCTGCGAAATTCAAAATAAAACAAGGAGACTAAGTGAAACAACTAAGTGACTTAGTGCATGTTATTCAAAATTTATACCTAGAAAGATATGTGGATACTGAGCTTTCATCCGCTCTTCTGGCTCCCAAGTAGCCTCCTCTACTGCATGGTTTCTCCACAGTACTTTTACCTAAGGAATGATCTTGTTATGAAGCACTTTGTCTTTTCGGTCTAAAATCTGTATTGGTTGTTCTTCATAACTCAAATCATCACTCACACTGACTTTTTGTGGCTCCAAAACATGTGAAGGATCTCGTATATATTTTTGAAGAATAGACACATGGAAAACATCATGAATCTGTGAGAGGTCGTCTAGTAAAGCAAGTCTATAGGCAACTGGTCCAATCCTCTCAATGATTGTATACGGTCCAATGAACCTGGAACTTAACTTTCCACATCTGCCAAAGCGAACAACACCCCTCCACAAGAAAACTTGGTCACCAACCTCAAACTCACGCCCTTCCTTCTTTTTATCAAAATAACTCTTTTGTCTGTCTTGAGCTGCTTTTAATCTAGCACGAATGATCTTGACTTTCTCTTCTGTGTCTTGTATCCACTGAGGAGCTAAGTTGAGACTAGCAAGCTCCTTTTCTACAAGCTTTCTCTCACCGACCTCATCCCAACATAAAGGGGTTCGACACTATCTTCCATTAAGCCTCATATGGTGCCATCTTGATGCTAGAGTGATAATTGTTGTTATATGCAAACTTTGCCAAGGGTAGATAATCCTTCAAGTTACCTTTGAGTTGCAAAAGACAAGATCTCAACAAATCCTCCAAGGTCTGAATAGTCATCTCAGACTATCCCTCAGTCTGAGGATGAAAGGCAGTACTAAATCGTAGTTTAGTACTCAAAGCTTCCTGAAGACTGCCAAAATCTGGAGGTAAAACGAGGGTCTCGATTAGAGACAATCAAAACTGGAACTCCATGTATATTGACAACCTCCCTCATAAACAAGCTAGCTAGCACATGGATCCTATCAGTTTCTCTGATTGGCAAAAAATGAGCTGACTTTCTGAGTCGGTCCACAATCACCCAAATGCCATCATGACAGCGCTGAGTAAGAGGAAAACCGAAAAGATAATCAATGGTAATATGCTCCCACTTCCACACACGAATGGGTAAATCTTGAAGCAACCCTGAAGGCTTCTGTCTCTCTGCCTTCACTTGCTGACAAATCAAACACTTGGATACAAACTCTGCTATACTTTTCCTTATACCAGGCCACCAGTAGTGCTCTCTGATCATGCGATACATCTTGGTGCTACCCGGATGCATGGAATAAACGAAACTATGAGCTTCCTCGAGGATCTCCCTCCTGAGTTGCTTAGTTGACGGAATAACGAGTTGGCCATTCTTAACCAAGGCTCCATCATCCCAGATGGTAAACTCTGAACCCTCCCCAACATCATCTTTCAATCTTTGTGTCTCAGGGTCCAACAACTGTGCTTCACGAATGCGATCAATGAGAATTGGTCGTACTCAGAGAGTAGCCAAAAGAACTCATGGAGGTCCTTCTGATAGCTCCACTCTCATCTTCCTCAGCTCCACTAACAAGAGAAGATGAAAGGTCTCCAAATGAAATAAAGATCTTGTGGCTTTTCTACTCAAGGCATCGGCTACAACATTTGCTCTACCAGGGTGATAGTTGATGGTGCAATCAAAATCCTTCAACAGCTCCATCTATCTCCTTTGTCTTAAGTTAAGATCCCTCTGAGTAAAGATATACTTGAGGCTCTTATGGTCGGTGAGAATCTGACAAGTTGCACCATAAAGATAATGCCTCCAAATCTTCAAAGCAAAAATCACGGCTGCAAGCTCAATTCATGAGTAGGATAGTTCTCTTCGTGCTTCTTAAGCTTCCTAAAAGCATAAGCAACTACTTTACCATGTTGCATCAAGACGCAGCCTAAACCCTGATGGGAAGCATCACTATAAACGATAAATCCCTCATTACCCTCGGGTAGGGTGAGAACAGGTGCCGTAGTTAACCTCCTCTTGAGTTTTTGAAAACTCTGTTCACATTTATCAGTCCAATCATATGGCACCCCTTTCCATGTTAACCGATGCAGAGGTAAAGCAATCTTAGAGAAATCTTGGACAAATCTCCGATAATAACTAGCTAAACCAAGGAAACTCTTAAACTCAATGACATTAGTGGGTTTTTCCCAACTCATCACTGCCTCTATCTTTTGTGGATCCACATAAATGCCATCAGCAGATATAACATGCCCCAAGTATCCCACTCTGTCCAACCAAAACTCACACTTGCTAAACTTAGCATACAACCGGTGCTCTCTCAAGGTTTGTAGCACTAATCTCAAGTGCTCCTTATGCTCGATCTCACTACGTGAGTACACTAGGATATCATCTATGAATACAATCACAAATTGATCCAAGAACGGGTGGAAAACCCTATTCATTAAATCTATGAATGCTGCAGAGGCATTTGTCAAACCAAAAGACATCACTAAGAACTCATAATTTCCATATCGAGTCCTAAAAGCTGTCTTGGGAATGTCTGATTCCCGTATCCTCAACTGATGGTACCCAGATCTCAAATCAATCTTAGAAAATACTTTAGCCCAATGAAGCTGATCAAACAAGTCATCAATATGTGGTAAAGGATATTGGTTCTGAACAGTAACCTTGTTAAGCTACCTATAGTCAATACACAGACGCATGGATCCATCCTTTTTCTTCACAAACAAGACTGAAGCTTCCCAATGGGATATATTGGGCCTCACAAACCCCTTATCAACCAAATCTTGTAATTGATTTTTCAATTCTTTAAACTCAGCTGGGGTCATCCGATATGAAAGAAGTGATATTGAGTGGGTACCTGGTACAAGATCTACGGCAAAGTGTATCTCCCATTCAGGTGGCAACCCTGACAATTCATCAAGAAAAACATTGGTAAACTCACTCACAACGGTAACATCCTTCAGTCTCCGCTCTGTCATCCGAGTATCAACCACATGAGCTAAGTAAGCGGTACAACCTCGACCGAGTAAACATTAAGCCGACATAGCTGAGATCAAACAAGTAGGAAGAATCCTACGCTCTCCCTGAAAGACAAGTCTACTAGCATAGTCTAACCTTCTATAAAAACCTCACAACCTTTCCACATCTGTGTGGGGTAAATTGGTCCTGATGTTGGTGTCGTAACCTCTAAAGGCACATCTAACGGTTCCAACTCTATATCCAACTGTGCAACTAGACTACGTGATACAAAAGAATGTGTAGCTCATGTATCCATAAGTACACAAGTATCATAACCAAGAATAGGTATAGTACCTGTCACCACATCGGGCATACCCAAAGCATCTGACGTGATATCGCAAATACTCTGCCCATGGCTGGCGGTCGTCCTCTCTGTCCACCTCGGCCACTCCTAAATGCCAAGTGTAAACCTCCTCCCTGTGTACTACTACCCTCCTGAGCAGCATGTCCCCTCTGCTGTCCAAAGGGTGCACCACCACCATATCCAGTAGGAGGCTATTGTGGAGCACTATGCTGAGAAAATGTGGTGTCTCTCTGTACTAGTATGAAAAGCTCCAGTTGTAAGACATGGCTGACGTGTCTAACTACTAGCACGTCCTCCCTGATGACTAGTAAATCGATGATCGTCTCTACCACGCTGTCTTCCAAACTATCCGGCTGATCGAATGTCAGAACCGTTACTCATAGCCTGTCGTGTTGTGCCCTGTATATGAGCACCTCTATGTAACCCAACATTGCTAGTGCCAGCTCTACTTCCATGGCCACCTCTTCTACCAGAGCCATCAGATCCATAACTACCTCGTTTGGATGACTCCTGAAAAGGAATGCTTGATAAGGAACCATCAAAAGTCCTGCATATCTAGTTGTCTCTAGCTGTCTCTCAACCTCTAAAGCAGCATCTCTGAGAGACTGATAAGTAGTATGTCCCGCTCTTGCCATTCTGGCTGCTATAGGGTCTCTCAAACCATTTAGAAACTTTTGCATCTTTCTTCTGTCAGTAGGTATCATGTAGGGGCAGAAAGAAGCTAACTCTCTGAATCTCCTCTCATACTCAGTCACAGTCCTGCTCCCTTGTGTCAAAGTCTCGAACTCAACTCTCCTGGCCTCTTTATATGCCTCAGGACAGAACTGTGCATTGAATTCCTCTTTAAAACTCTCCAAAGTATGACCAAGGTTCTCACACTTCTCTACCCACCATACATGGGCATCACCCTCAAGGAAGAATCCTGTAATCCGAATCATATCCTCATCCTCACACTGCATACCCTCAATCAGAATCTTCTCCATATCACTGAGCCAAGAAAGTGCTACAATAAGATCTGTGGTACCATTAAATGAAACTGATCCAAGTCTTATAGCTTGTTCAGCACTAGGTCCAGTACATAGGTTATGTGTCATACCCTCAGCTAAATGCTTTAAGTGCTCTAACCTAGCACCTCTTGGTGCTGCCTGCTCGGGCACCTCCTCGGGCACTTGCTCGGGTGCTGAAGCCTCTCTAGCCCCTGTCCCTCAAGGCCAGTCACGTCCGCGTCGTGGTGAAGAAAGCATCTTCAAATATATGAAAAGAACAAAAGGACTATTATCACAACAAGGGCTTTCCACAATTCAAGACAAGATTCACAAGGAAAGGATGCATTATTTAGTGCGGGTCTGCAGGACCATTACAACTAGTCGCTCTGATACCAAGTTGACAGGACCGCACCCGAGGGCTGGCTAGGACACACAGGACAATCCCGCCTAGGTCGACCCCATTGTACTAACCTGGACTTAGCACAATGAAATTTCCCTAACAAAGGGAACAACAATGAGAACAATGACTAACAACGACTGATCCATAAACATCATATGATATAAAACACATAAAAGATAATAAGTCCCATCAGAGCGTCTAACATAGGGTAAATATAAGTCTCATAATACATCAAGTCTCATAAAATAAAGTAGTCTGCTACAAAGATAGAAGAAATACATCAAAATAGTTGAAGGGAATGACAATTGGTAGATCCAAGATGCGAACGCGGCGTAAGCAGGATTAGTAGCAGCCTAAAGGGAACAGATTTAAACAACTATGAGACAAGCTCAATGAGTGGATAAAAAGAAAGTATTTGAAACCATAACGGTTTTGAAACCTCACATTAACTCTTTTGAAAAGTCCCCTGTTTGCAAAATATTTCGCAAAATCTCATTTTCATTTCTTCAATGCATAACTTTGATATACATGCATATGCATTGTATAGTATATAAATCATACACTGTATACTTATAAGATATGTATAACATAATTTGTGACTTTAATATTTTAAATATGTATCCATGCATATACATACATAATAGAATAAATATATCAAATGCTCACAAAGATGAGTGCATAAAAATACTTTACTCTTCAGTACTCGTATACCCAATCATACCGCAAGCCTATTGTCATACGATGGTCCTTGGCGTCCCAAGGTATCGCAGAGCGGAGTTAAGTCACGCAGGCAGGATCTTTGCGGGTCGGGTCCTGTCACATGTAACCCTTCAGCGTCCCAAAGGGCCCATGCGGACATCAGCACAATGAATACACGTGCATCAAGGGGAATGGCAATAATAATCTCTGGTGCCATGGGCACAATATCATCAACCGTATCCATCATACATCATCATCATCATCATCCATCATTATCACATCACCATATATCTAACTCGATATGGGGCACACGTATCTCATTAATAATAATATGCATAAAGATGCATGCTGAAAATAATATTCATTTCTCATAAGCCTTATGCATAAAGATGCGTGATAAAAATATCTTTCATTCTCGTAACTTTTCATGATGATAGTTATCATAATAAACATGATAATAATGCACATAATGATGTCTCATAATATAAATAATATGATAATGATCATAATGAATAATAATATGAAATCATGCTTTTCTTTAAGAAAATATTTGTTTAGTATGCATCATTAATATATATATATATAGATAATTAATCTCACAACCCAAAACAGTTTAAGAAAGAAAATTCACTTGCAGCGTACAGCTCAAACTCGATCTGCGGCTGGATCATATCCCGAAACTGACTCGGATCCTAAATAAACATCACAAGATATAACTTAGGTTCTCAAACACTGAAATTAAAGTTGTGTGCAACAAAATGTCTCAACTCAACCGTTCACTTAACACGTTATTTATCGGTAAATCCGGAAACCATTGAAATTAAGGCTTTCGATCCCCGGGACCAAATTGAACTCAAATGAAGCTTTGAATATCCTTTCTAACAGGACCCGAGCCGCCTAGATCCTGCCTACATGACTTAATATTTCTATTAAGCCATTAAACAGTCAAGTAACTCCACCAGAAATTAATAAATAATGACGAATCGATCAAAAGGAGAAAGATTCTATAATGCCAGAAATTTAAATAAATATTTTGACAGCATTTTGTCTATTTTTGGAACATTTCCCAAATACATAAAAATACAGTCCCTGCAAGAAAACACATTCCTATACATAATCAAATCTACCAGCATCAGTAACCACACCTCATTTAATAATTCAACATTCAAATAAAATACATCAATTATATATTCATAGCTGGACTTAGTCTAAAAATTGAATTGCCTACATACCTTTATTAATAGGGATCAAGCTATCTGTAGTTCTTAACTAGATTTTAATAAAATTATACTCATAGGCATACTCAAAGCCATGACCACATACCAACATCGTATCTTTTACTTGTTGACCATTAAACCAAGTATGTATGGTTATTGCTTATTGAAAATAAAAATAATGTTTTTAGTTTTTGTTAATTTTAAGTGCTTAGTTGATTTGTTTCCCCCTTCAAAAACCAATTATTTCATCATATTCTAACAACAGTGGAGATATTATAAAATTAAAAAAAAAAATGAAATCTATGAGATCATCCATTTCTTAACCACACCTCATATACCAAAACAAAATGGGTATGCTGAAAGAAGAACATTAGAGAAACATGTTTAACATTGATATATCAAGAAAAATTACCAATATCATTTTGGACCTATGCTTTCACTACTAGTCTATTTAATAAATGGATTGTCCATGTCCACCTTCAAAATGTTTCTCTTTTTGAAAAAAAAAATTTTAAAAAAGCTCCAAATTTTAAAAACTTGAAATCATTTGGTTGTTTATGCTATTCGTGGCTCAAACCATACACATACTATAAACTTGAATCTTACTCCAAACTTTGTGTGTTCTTAGGATATCTACTAAATCATAGTGGATATAAATGTCTAGATTCATTGAGAAATAAATTGTATTATTTTAGGCATGTAGTATTTGTAGAAGATCAGTACCCTCATCACTCTTTGACCTTGTTTGGCATAAATTTTGCTTTTGCTTTTGCTTCTTCAAAAGTGCTTTTTGGAAAAACTAGTCTTTACTGGCTTTGGTAAAAATGACTTTTGGAGACCAGAAGCACTTTCAGAAAATTATTCAAACACTTTCAAAAACTGCTTTTGGCTCTCCAAAAGTTATGCAAAATAGGGCCTTTGTTGTCTTCCACGAAAAGTCCCACGGTTACCCAACTCCCACCCTTATCTCAACACAACATACATGGATTGCCATATAATCTTGTTCCTTTTTGTGTCAAAACTTTATAAAGCCCCACCCAACTATACATTTTCCATCTTCTTTCGATCCGAGACATAACTTCATGCACCCTCACATGACAACACATTCACCATCTCAACCCCACACGTGTAAAACCTCACATGACAGCAACTCTCTCATCCGATTCGCATCTTAGCCCCAAACCAACATGCCCATTGTTACCTTCTACTCCACAAACTCCAACACCATCATCCAACAACGTTCCATTCCGTCGCTTCCACTCATGCGACTCAATTATGCGGTGCCTCAAAAGATCAATCATCTACTACAAGTCAGTTACCTTTTTCTCTTTTTCTCACCAACCCATAATCATCTCATCTTCAACCTCCTTTAACCTGCAAGCACCTTATGATCACAAGATCACAAAACCAGGTTTTGAAACCAAATAAGCCCTTTAATCCATATTATGTTGCAATCAAAACAGGTTATGCCACTAATCAATAACCATGGACAGTGCGTCAAGCAATGCAACCCCAGTTACGGAAACAGGCCATGCCATTAGAATTCAATGCTCTTATAAAAAAATAAAAAAAGCCGAACATGAGATTTAGTTCTTCCAACATCAAATCAAAATGTAGTTGGGTGCAAATGAATTTTCAGAATTAAGAGACATACAAATGGTATTATAAGTAGATACAAAGTAAGGCTTGTGAAAAAAAGTTTTACTCAGTGTCCATGAGTAAATTTCTCAAAAAAAAAATTAGTCCAATGATAAAGATAGCCATTATCATACTAGTTCTTAGGATTACTCTCACCTTCAATTGACCGATAAAACAATTGGATGTGAACAATGATTTTTTACAACTGAGCAGGTATACATGGCTCAGCCTCAAGGATTCATTGGCAGCTCCAAACCAAAGCATGTTTGTAAACTTTGCAAAGCAATCTACCATTTGAAATAGGCTCCACGAGCCTAGTTCCTAGCACTAAAGCAATTATTTCTTCCGTTCGGCTTTGCAATTCTCTAGCTAACACATCTCTATTTATTTATCACCCGAACAACAAAATTATAAACCTTTTAATTTATGTGGATGATATATTGCATACAGATAACAATATTGTGTTTCGAACACATTTTGTATTCTCTCTGTCAAATCAATTTTCTCTTCAAGATTTAGATAATCTTTATCATTTACTTGAGGTCGAAATCATATACACCAACCATGGATTATTCTTGAGCTAACATCAATATATTCTAGATATTCTTGACCACACCAAAATGTCAAATTCCAAAGAAGTCATAACGCCTATGGCATTTTCCACCTTTCTCACTCTGCTAGATGGCACCAAACAGGTAGAGACAACCTTACTTCGAAAAGTTGAAGGCAATTTACAATACTGGTCTTTAACAAGACTGAAATAAACATATGCTAAAACTCATTGGAGTGCAACTAACTGAAACTCATGGGAGTGCAGCAGCCAACTGAAACTCATTAGGACGCATATATTACGGTATCTCAACGACACAGTTTCGTATGGTGTCTTTCTTCATTGTCACACTCATCATTCTCTACATGCTTTTTCTGATAGAGATTGGGCTGGCAAGAAAGATGATCGGACATCCACTGCAGATTATGTAGTATTTTTGGGTGCCAATCATATTTCTTAGTCTTCCAACAAACATAATTATGTATCCAAGTTATTTACAAAAATTGAATACCGAGCAGTGGCAAATACATCTTCAGGCATATGCTGGCTGGTCTCACTTCCTTGTGAACTCAAAGTTGTTCCCCTTATTTTTCTACAGTGTATTGCACTAATATAGGTGCTACCTATCTCTGTGCTGAACCTGTTTATCACCCAAAGATCAAGCATTACATATTTTCATTTTGTGCATTATATGGTAGCCATCAAGCAATTTCATGTTTTCAGTTCTGACCAGCAAGTTAATATTCTAACTAAACTTTTGTCCCGACATCAATTTCGTATGTTAAGGTCCAAAATATGTATTCTTGATAAATCACATGTTTTGAAGGGGTACAATGGATAACTATATTTCTTGTATTTATCTTTGTATTAACTTGTTAGTTAGACTGGTAAGTATATACTACTATCACTTGTATAGGCTAATTATAATATTAAGTGTTGTAAAAATCTCTTGTATTTTAACCACTGATTTTTATATTGAATAAACAGAGCTTTTTTAATTATTTGTGCTTATCTATTAACATGGTGTATGTTATGGATGATACATTATTAATAGTTTGAAACTAAAGATCTAGTTGGACATTTATCGTGTTATTATATCTCTCTTTATAAATTTTAGATAATTTCAAAAAGATTAAATCTTATATTATTGTTGTTATTATTATTATTATTATTATTTAAAATGTTTTCATGTAAACTACTTTGCAAGTTATAATGTACTTCTATTGTCCAAAAAAATTAAAAATTAAATTAAAAATAAAAACACCATGACGGTGTCGCAAATCAGTATAGGTAACACATTAGTTAATGATTTTAAAATTAAAATTTTAATTCGGATAGTAGACAATCTTAAATATTTACCCCATCATTATGTGGGTAAAATAATTCACATACATAATTTCAGTATATTATTTACTAAATAGTCTAAACAGCCATATGGTACAACCCATTTAGATTGGAGATATGCTAAAGTTTTCCTATATAAACTTACTTATGTCTCTTTTTAGAGAGAGCTCATGGCAGATATCATATATGCACTTCTTTCATACTTTTTTAATTTTTTCTATTTTTTTCCATTTAATAGGACTTAACTTGATCGTTGAAGAGCCTTTATCGGCGTCATACCAATATTGGCTAAGGCCTCTGACAATGTTTTATATTTTACACATGGACAAATTCATAGATGATAAAAATACATACACAAGAAAGCGTTGATGCAGAATTTAGTGTCATCAAACATTACGTCTCTATTTGTGTTTCCCTATACTAAGGGGTTCTCTTCTGCGCTGGTATAACCATGCGGTGCTTTTACTGGTAGATATTTTCTAGTCATAAGATTAAAAAACAAAAGTTGGGTTACTATGGTTGGCAAATAATTATCAATCAAATCAAAAGTTTGATTACTCCACGTATAATAATTAATTAGCGGAAAGACAATAAAGCCCAGAATAATGGAAGCATAAAATGGCAAAACGCAAAAAATAAAAAATTAAATAAATAATTGCCAAAAAAATAAAACTTTTTTAGTTACATCCATGTTTCCATAAAAATAATCAGCTAAAGTGGAAAAGGATGGGCCAGCAAATTAATGTTAATGCTCCAAGCATATGCTTGGAAGATACTCTCCCCACAAACTCAAAACTTATTCCTTTAAACCCACGAAATTTCCTTTCATTCCTTCTCTCTTTCTCCCTCTCTCTGCAATATCAACAATGCCCTCCTCCATCTCTTAGGTAGTCCAAATGGAAGTAATTCTCACGGCAACAAGCTCATCAACATCCACGGAGAACATCAACGGCAATGATGAGGACGAAGACGACGATGACCAAGTGGATCATATAAAACTTGGCCGTTAAGAAAAGTTGTTGGACATGTTTGATCATTTGGGCAACCAACGATCCTTTGGCAGAAAACATGTAGGATATGCATGAAGAAAGCAGAAGTGGGTGAAGCCTTTTTTTGTTTTTTTTTTTTTTTTTTTTTTTTTTTTTTTTTTT
>QANX01005083.1:0-122174 GCA_003254975.1 Ochetophila trinervis | reverse complement strand
TTTTTTTTTTTTTTTTTCTTTTTTTCTTTTTTTGTGTAGAACAAGAAAAGGTTTTAATTTTTCTTTTTCTCTAATGCGTTGTACCTTGGATGGAAAAAAACTTTAGATATATATTAAGCTTTTTCTTAAGATTTTGTATTATTTTAGGTGTTGTATTTATTAATGTTGGGTCTTTGATGAGTATAAGTAAATTTTCTAGTATTTACCATATATATGTTTGAGAAATCAGACTATAAGCACTATTAATAAAAGAGAGATTTTGCTTAAATACTTTTAGTGGAAGCTATGAAAATGATTGCAAATACATATACTCATGTTTGCTTGTGAAGCTATAGATTTTTTAGAGCATTTATGAAAGAGGCTGCATTATGAATATGTGGGTCTGGAACTTTTGCCTATAAAAATTTAACAGATTTCTATAATTTGTAAATAAATCAAGTAAGATTTATGCATTGGAGCGTTCAAAACAAAATGATAGCCTTCCTTGTTAAAGTATAACTAGGAACTAAATAGAGATAAAAGAAAGATTCATCTACCTTCATTTACTTGTATTTGGAGGTTTGTTCCGGTGGTTAAACCACTGAACTTACACTTTTAAATTCAGTGTTTAAACTTTGGTCTGGGTGAAATTATCCCCTCCCCAGTTGTAATGAGCTTTATATATTGATATATAAAAAGAAAAAAAAAATTCTCACTTTAGTAACAAATTTTTGCTTTGTTTAGTTGTTGAATAATAGATAAAATAAATAAATAAATAAAATTATGTAAAAGAAGATATATATTAAGGGATTTTTTTTTTGGCTTTTACGTTTCCAAAACAAGAAAAAGAAACTTCAACAATTGAAATTCACAATCTTGAATTCACTTTTATTAATATTTTTAAGAAAAAATAAATCTTATTATAAAAATTAATAGTATCTTTTACACGAAAGTGAATTTACACTCATTTTCGAAGGATTACACTAATATCTTCCACATTTTCCTTCCTAATATTTATTTAATGAAAATTATAGCTCTTCCTTTTCTTTTCCAGCTTATTCTTTTCATTTCTTTGGTCAAATTATATGTTTCTCAGTGTTAGTACCATGAGCAGGATAAATAAATAGTATGAAATTTTTTATTTATTTAATATTAATTATCTATCATGATTAGCTATAATTAGAAGTGTAAAACAGGTCGGGTAGCACCAAGGATGAAAATATCGGTATCGAAGGAAATATCAAAGGTTCAAAATACGGAAATATCGATGGAAATATCGACAAAATATCGATATCGATAAAAAAACGAAAGAAATGACGGAAATTTATAGAAAAATATGGAAATTTTTGATGAAACTTCAGGATATGCTTATTTATTAGATACTTTATCAATTTAACTATAAAAATTGAAAAAATATTGAGTGGAAATCATATTTATCATAATTAAGAGATTTATAGTACTCGCTGATAGAAACAAAAATATTATTAATTAAGTAATGAATTATTCATTAATCAGAATAATAATACAAGTACATAATTACTTAAATATAAGTCAATATCACATAGAATTTCTTGGTGGTTGAAAATTTTCACTCTCTTTCTCATCCTCATTTCTAGTTCTGTATTGAGAGAAATATTGATTAGAATGCATATCTCCTTGATAATTTTGCATGTAATTGTTAACATGCCAACCATATGGATCTAATATTTCATGTGAATATCTTTGCTGATAGTAATGATATGGTTATTTGTTTTGTATAGTAGGATGCTACTTTTTTTTAATCAAATTTGTAATCATTACATATTCTAAATTAGTTGAATTCTTAATTTTGAAAAACTATGATCGGTTATTTGTTTGGTATGGTAAGATGCTATTTTTTTTTATTCAAAATTGTAATCATTATATTCTACATTAGTTGAATTCTTAATTTTAAAAAACTATGGCCGGTTATTTGTTTGGTATCAATAAATAATTATAATTTAAAAAAATCTCAAATATTTAAAAAAATATATGATATTTTAAAAATATATGAAATTTCCACGGAAATTTTGAAAATTTTCACGGATATTTCAGAAATTTCCACGGATATTTCGGAAATTTTGACCAATTTGTGAAGCAATTACCTTAAAAATTTCGACGGAAATATCGTGAAAATATCGGAAATTTCTACGAAAATTATAGAAATTTTGACCAGTTTGTGAAGGAATTACCATGAAAATTTCGACAGAAATATCGCAGAAATATCAAAAATTTCGACGGAAATTATAAAAATTTTGACCGTTTTTTTTTTTTTGGATGAAATTAATATTCCTATCCCAAAAAAAACGAAATTTCGGCGAAATTTCAATTTTTTTGTCCTTGGGGGTAGCACAAACACGGTTCGTTAAAATTGAATACAACACAAACACGGCACAATAAAAATCGTGCATTGTTAAGCATAAAGCATGTCATATCCATGCTTTGAAAGCCTTTGAGTCAAGCACTGCGCTAGACCAAGTGGCAGCGCTAAGGAAAGAAAGTTGTCACCTCCATAATCTTACCAAAACTACCACACATAATCACCTATTCCACGTCACACCTCACACCCAGTCTATTGGATAATTTTAGTCCAGGCAGTACAAACCAACCACAAACCGTGTTTTTATTTTTATTTTTTTGGTGAATACCACAAACCGTGTTTACTAACTAGCAAACACGCACTTGACATAGAAATTTTTAGTTTGTGCACAAGACAGTATAATCTTCAAAACAATCCACTACCGAAGTCCAACAGAGTTCATTCAAATCGCCAAGAAATGCCAGTGTCACCATTTTAAAGATTCTAACTCTAAAGCTTTGCAACAGTAAACAGTGGCTAAAGAATGAGGACAAGGAAAAGAACACTAAGTTCTTGCTTTGCATGAACTCACGAGTAGGAGTGGAAATTGCAAGTCACAACAAGAAGATGCTAGAAAATCCCTACTAACAATCCAGGCAATCCGATCAGATCAGCTTGTTCCATTGAAAATTACTGTTTTTTAAGCCTTTAAGATGTAAAATAATTTCACTTACGCTTTATGTCTCTGATATCAGATTGATTCGAACCTAAACTTGTATTTTTGTAACTGTATACAAAACATCATTGCCAGTGTACTTGTATAAAACCTGGAAATCTCGCATTAAGTTGATGGAAAAACTAAAGTAAAACCTGCTATCCAAATCCAATATCAAACAATACTATTGATCATCCAATATCTAACAATTCAACCAACACACTCAACTTGCAAAAACATAAAATTAAATGATGACAAGACATAGTATGTTCTGTCAAAGTACAAGATATAACTAATAATAAAAACGTTGTAAAGAAAAAAGCATAATATTTTTTCCTTTTTGGTAGATGAAAGGAGGATTTGAGGAGAAAAGGTTGAAGAAAGTAGTAAGCAAAGCCAAAATTCAAAATAAGATCCTAAAACTCAGCTTAATAAAAGAAACCAAGCACTTTCCCACCAACATTCTTTCTCCTAGCTTCCTCGTGATCCATGATGCCCGCAGATGTTGTAAGCACAATATATCCAAACTGCAATTTTTATTGCAGTCTCATCAGCACAAAGAACAAAACAAAAAGGAAGGAATTACACAACACCGAGAAGCAAACACCAATTAAAACAGGCTTTAGCTGCTTAACAAGCCATCAACTCACAAAGCATGATCACACAATAAAAAAGATACACTGTATACACATCAGGACTCGCACTTCACTCATATTTATACACATTTTAATATATCTACATTCTCTCACAGCACAATTTATAAATTTTTTAATATTATTCTGTAGATAACATCTCTGTACCACAGCTCTCTAAACATATTAAGGTCCAGTATTCAATTTTGAATATCACCATGCAACATCATATGATTGACATCTGGTATAAGCTTGTGAAAGAAGAAAATAGTTCAACATTTTTATACCAATAAACTCTTCAATTACTTATTTACAATTCAAGCCATTAACAAAAAACCAGAAAAAAAAAAAATTTAGACAGTTTTTCTTGTTGGCAGTACCATTTTCTTTTTAATCAAAACAAGATGAACAAAGGATGATAACCAATGAGTTACTGAGGCTGACCTGTCTAGAAGGAAGGAGCCTCGCAGTCCATCCTTCAATTTCTTTCACGCCAACATCAAATCGAGGACTAATAACACCACATTTGTTCAGCCTTCCATTTAGTTCAACCACAATTTTGCCAGCTCTATGATCATCCACATACTCAAATTCACCAATATAACCTACAATACCATTTATACTAAATTAATTGTAAGAAAAAATTCACAAAGTCTAGGAGTTTATATGACCAATTCGGTATGTAAAGAAAATCTTAAGAAAACGAAATTAGGACAGACCGTGCTTCTGCATGACCAAAAGAAACTTGATGATCACTTTCGATGATGGCCTGATCATGACCTGTCGCTTCCCCCTCTTCTCAGCATTGTACATGCTCTTTAGAGCATCATTCAAGACGCTAACTCTCACCATTCTTCCAAAGCAAGCTGCCATAATTGACGCAAAACATCCAATCAGTAAGAATAGCATTTACATTTATGCTATTTATATATCCAAGGGAACAAAGAAGAAAAAGATAATGAAACTCAAAGGATTTTCAGGTAGAGGGGGATTTTGATTCTCAAAAATACAATCCCATTAGACTTTAATGCACACCACTGTCACTGTTTTCCGATGAATTGATTAGCTCAATGATTCAAAGTGGACTGAATGCCATGTGATACCATCAAGCTCTTTCTTGCGGCATTCAAACAAGCAAATAGATAATTAAAGGACTAATAAGCCACTTCATAGTGAAAAAATACATCATAAAAGATCAAATATTAGACATATCAGTTCAGCAAAGAAGTAATTCCAGACGAAAGTACGCAAGATCACATCAGAATATGAATTGGGCATGTCTCTAAACGCATAACCAGTTAAATTTAGAATGGGGAAACGAAAGTCCGTGAAACGTATGCAGAATATTCACATATATTACATATACACGGATTTTGTCTGAAAAATGGACCAGAAAATAACAGGGAAAAAAAACAATTAAAGGAAAAAAAATGCACAGTAAAGAATAATTTAAATAAATATGGTAGACGAGACCAAGAAGAACATCGAAGATGTAAAACCACAAAAACAGAGACGCAGAGGAATATGAATATATATATATATATAGAGAGAGAGAGAGAGAGAGAGAGAGATCTAGGGTCCCATTGAAAGGTGATTATGGAGCTTCACCTGAAAGAAGAAATGGCGGCCGCTTCTGGTTGCCTGGTGGGAGTGAGAAGGTGGAAAGCAAAAGAAGTAGGGTTTGCGCTCTCGGCGGTCTTTTAAGGGGAAGATCTTAATTTTAGGGCTTAATATATTAGCGTTTCTTTTTTTTTCCAGAAATGTCCATGCTGGTCCGGCCCATGGTTTAAGGAGTCGATCTTGGGCCAAGGCCAACCAGAGCTTGGTTAGACTAAGAGTAGAGATCCATTCACGATACACTATATGCCCCCAAAAATTAAAGTGAACTTGCTAAAGCTACTCCAGCCGAAAAGACTTACTATATTCTTATATTTGTTTTCTTTTTAAAACTGTTATTATTTATCCTATCGATGTTGATTGATCAGTCAGAAATTGTTTTAAAAGAAAAATCTTTTATGCGCAATATTTTACGGTGGGATAATGGTGATAATATTTTTAGAAAGCTTGAAGTTTTGGGGCAAAATAAAGTTTTAAATTTTTATAATAAAAAAGTAAAGAAAAAGGGACTGGGGTTTTTTTTTCAAAAATTCAATTACTTTTTTATAATTTTTTTTTTGCTAAGTTATTACTTTTTTTATAATTGTAGGGTGTATACAGATCTAAATCTATATTTTACAAATGGGTATGCTCTTCTCTATGTGTATATATTACAAGTTTAATTTTATCACACTCACAGTGGATAGTGTTATCACACTTACAGTGGACCTGCTGTTTCTTATTTTATAGTAATAAAAAGTACTTTATTTTGGAATTGGATTTCCTCACGATGAGAGAAAAACATATATGGTTTGGAAATGAAGAGCTTAAAGAATCCCTCTAAAGAAGTTCCAAATTCAAATTGAAATAAAAAAGAATCCCTCTAGAGGATTTCGCAGTGTTATTTATTTCTGTAACAATAATTCAAAGAGGATTGTTTTAGTAAAAAGAAATCATCCTGTAGAAGTAGCAGAATTGCTACAAATTAGATAGAATGCAATGATGAACACATTATTTCTTCCTCTCTCTTTTTTTGTCTGAATGGTCAAAGCAATATTACTTGGAACAAAATAATTCAGGTTTTTTATGCCAATTTATTAATTTTACTAACCTAGAATCTTTGTCCAAAATAACATTAAATCCAGATTCTTCAGAAATCAAAACATGGCGCGCCAATTGCAAAAATTATCTACCCGCCCAAGGCCCAAAAATATTATTTCAATATGAAGCGCCAAGTTTAAAACGTAACCCCCCAAAATACGAAACATGATCATCATCAAATGTCGACTAATAAACTGCATAGTTTTCAAAATTCGAACCAACCCAATCACCATCTTGGTTTTTCTATCTATAAAAACATAGTTTTGGTTCTTAAATCTGAATGAATTTATTCATAGATATCCACTCTAGAGATTCTGTATAAACAGAAAAATAAACCACCTTTTTTTCTTTTCTAGAAAACATTAAGCAAATTCAGAGAAGCATTGAACCAAACCCATTGCATACATTATATATATACCAATCAAATATTAGAAATTTAATACGCACAGGAAAAATTACAAAATGATATTTCATTTCATACAATACAAACATACGGATCGAGCAGATCTTGTTTTACAAACCACATCTAAAAATAAGAAAACAAAAATTATGATATAAAAAAATTAAGATTTACTGATTGAACCCTAAACCTAAAAACAAAGACATCTACTCAATATTTCTTTACCAAACAACCACCACCACCAAAACAAGCCGACTCGGGATCAGATCACATTCAAGAGCTGGTAAACTTAGTCACCGCCTTAGTCCCTTCAGAAACAGCGTGCTTAGCAAGTTCACCGGGAAGAACAAGCCTCACAGCAGTCTGGATCTCCCGAGAAGTTATGGTAGGCTTCTTGTTGTACCTAGCGAGCCTAGAAGCTTCCTGAGCAAGCTTCTCGAAGATGTCGTTGATAAAACTGTTCATGATTCCCATCGCCTTGCTTGAGATCCCAATGTCAGGGTGAACCTGCTTCAGCACCTTGAAGATGTAGATCTTGTAGGTCTCAACGCTCTTCTTAGACCTCTTCTTCTTCTTGTCTCCGGCTACGGCTCCTCCTTCCTTCGGGAGCTTCTTGCCGGCTTTAGGTTTCTTTTCGGCCGGAACTTTCTCAGCTACCGTCGACTTCTTCTCCTCTGCCGGCTTCTTCTCGGCGGGTTTCTTATCGGCCTTGGGTGCCATCGGATTCGAAGATTTTCTTGCGAAATAAAATTTTAGGGTTTGGGATTTTTGAGAGAGAGAGAGAGTTAAAAAGTTGAGGATAAGGAGTACTGAAAATTGGATATTTAATTTGGGAGAGGGAGATAGGTTACGATTAGTTTATATAGAGAGGATTTGAGGATTGTTATTGGTTAAGCGGGAATTCACGCGGATTGCTTTCGTGGCATTTTTTATCCATTCGATGGTTCCCGGTGGAGTTAAAAACAGACGGTTTAGATGCGTTTTAAATTTGCTGACGTCTATCAAGTGAGGATCGTTGAGTTGGGCCAGTTGGCGTGTTTTTTAGCCGTTCGATGGTTTTCGTTTGAACGGTGGTTCGATTCTCTGAAGTGTGAGCAACTTGTTTTGTTTTTGGGCAAAAAATTGTAAATACTTTGGACATTCTAGATTGATGGAGAAAAACTGACAGCGTTCTGCTATCCCTTCTCGATCTGAATTTTATCGCGAATTATAAATAGATGGTTTGGTTTTTTTTTTTACAATTTTATATTTAAATTTGATTTTTATCAGTGCGTTAATAATATATACAAGTGATTCTATTTAAATATCTATGTTAATTTGCATGTTACACATGAGAACAAGCTTATTTATTATATCTATTTGAGTAGTTGTGGGTTCGAATTTTGATAACTCATATGACTTATGTGTTTTTCTCTTTTGCTACCGCGTGAGAAGTTACAAAAAACGTCTAATTTAACTCTCTCACTAAATTTTTTACAAATCTATGACTCCGCTACGGATAAACTTTTTTTATTAAAAAAAAAAACACTGAGTGATGAATAAAAAAATAGTACACATGTCTTTTCACCTGTAGTTTAAATTCTCTGAGGTCTCTAACCGCCACAACCACCATAGTCTTCAAGGTCCAAACCTTTTCTCCCGAAAAGTTCATGGTTAACCTTCCCACTGGACTCATCTCTCCCTTATCCTACGCCACCTTCCAAGTCATTCTCAAGCCTCATAACCACTTCCCAACTACCTACCATCACTCACCTTTTGATAACTTCCTCGTCAAAACCTCCCAATTCTTCCCCGACTCGGCTGATTCGACTCACCCATTTTCCATCAGCACTTGGTTCTCCTCCATCCCCAACGGCTCAACCGAGGATTACAAACTCAAAGTCCTCTTAGTGGGTCCCTCGCTTCTCTAACATGAGGTGAGCTGCAGAGACTGTGGCTCTGCCAATAACTTAATCAAGAGACAGAAATCAACAATGGCGGACTTGTCTCGGAGGGAGTCCGAGTCGTTACTCCGAGTTGGGACCGATTGGCCAGCCCGGAGAGCATGGTCAACCTGCTTCTTGAAGCTGGGCTGAAGATTGAGGTGTGTATGTAGTTAGACGGCGTGAATTATGAGGTGGATACGAAACGTATATCCAAAGGTTGGGAGAAGCTCCACGTGGCGGCGGTGTTTGATCGGACGGAGGAGGTGTTGGAGTTTGTGAAGATGAAAGGAGCTGGTTCGTTGGATTGCAGAGACAATAAGGGTAGGACTTCTCTGCATGTTGCTGCGGGTAAGGGAAATATCAGACAATGAGCTCTTTCTTTTTTCTTTTCTTTTTTTGCTTATAAAAACTTATAAAAAAATCCTATAAGAAAGTAATAATTTAACCATTTCAATATTTATTTCTTTTTAATTAGCAAGGAATGAAGACATACTACTTTCCGGTAAAATGTTACATAATATGAAATGGCACTATAATTTGCAAGTTTGGATCTGCGATACCGGATCGGGTTGATATCAGTGTCACACGATAAGAAAATGGATTATAACACGTTAGCATGATAAAAAAAATATTAATTTGATTATTTTTTTATATTTAACTTTTTACATTATATTTTTTTTTGTTTTATAAAACTATAAAATTCATATTTTATTTTATTAGAAAATGACAATTTTTATTTTTATTTATATATTAATATTTTGTTTTAGATTCTATCTTTTTTATTATTTATATTAGATGTGCAATTTCAGTTTGGTTTATAATACTTTGAATATTTTAAATTAATTTTAGTTTGTTTTATAATATTTTTAAATTTATAATTGAAATGTATATTTTATTTTTTAGTCACGATAAATATTTAATATAGCTTTAATTCGTAATATTTTACATATTTTAAATTCATAATTATTATTTATGTTGAATTTGAGTATGTTAATATTTTTTTTTTAAGATGTTTAGCATATCATTTGAATGTGTATTTAGACTTAATAGATATGAATTGATAATGATTTATCATTTGACAATATATATTAATTTAAATAAAAAAAATAAAACACTCATATACATATCTAGTAAACAAGACACGAGCACGGTTCAATACGAAAATTTAACGGCTTGGATTCGGATGAACAAAATTTAACACGACACAATACTAACACAGTTCAACACGATACGTTGTCAGGCCTACATACCACACCCTAGGAGGAAAGATAACGAAGGGAGTGGGAAAAAATAAACAAAAGAGAAAACATAAAAAAACAGGGATGAATTGACCATGTTTATCTTTTTTCTATTTAGCACGTGATGTGTCACGTGTACCCTAAGAGGAAAGATAACAAAGGGAGTGGGAAAATATAGAGAAAACAGAAGAAGACAGAGGTAAAAAGACTATGTTTATTTTTTTTCTATTCACCACGTGACATATCACGTGCGAGTTGATGGAAGAATTTAAACAGAATTACTTAAAAAAAATGAGGTATCTACTTGTAACTCATAATAAAATTTAGATATCTGTTGTGCCATTTATTCTTTTAAAAACTGATATTTTTATTTTAATGTTTATATCTATTTTAAATTATAAAATTGTGAATTAATTCATATATATTTTCTATTATTAATAATATTCATTATCTAGCATTTTTTCTAAGTAGCATAGTAAAAAATTATTAATATTTTTAAAAAGTTTAAAAATTAAGAATAATATTATATATATCTTTTAAAGTTCAATTTTATTTCAAATCATACCTAGAAATTCAAATATTTCCTTAAGAAAAGCTTTTTTTCTTCTTCTTTTTATCTGCAAATGCGAAGAAAAGTTGAATTTAGCTTTAAAAATCTAAATATTACATCATGTACGTTTATTTTTTTGAAACAATCATCATGTACGTTTAAAAGTGAGAGATAAAAATCTGTGAAAAGATATTGAGTCCATACCTCATCTATCACAACCACGGACGTGACCTAATCATATCATATGCTAATACTTTTTTATATCAATATAGAATTTTGATTTCATACAAAATAAAACTTGGAACAAAATTGGCTGATTAACCTTATAAGCATGTCATATAGTTTTTGTTTTAAAAAAAAAATTAAAAGGTCAAAAATTTGTGTATCTTCGTACAATCTTAAATAATGAATTCACCTAAATCAATAAATCGATTCTACTACATTTCCATATAATATTTAATTCAACAAAATAAATTGAGCTTACAACTCAAACAATGAGAACATTCAAACATTGATTATCTTTGCAAAAAGTTAAAACCATTTTCAGTCCAACAATAACTCCTAAGTATGTCATATAGTCTATCATCATTGCCAATGAGATGGTAAAAGATTAACAAAAAAATTGGAGCATAACCAAGAGGATAAATATTTAAATTTTACCATGGCATGGAGGACAAATAACAAATTAACAATATTTTAAAAACAATAACCCTTAGACCATTTAAAAGTTGCAAAGATGTCCAATAACCAAGAAGATAGAGATTTAGATTTTACCATCATCTAAGTTTACCGGGACAATTAGCAATATTTTAAAGACAATAACCCTTAGACCGAGAAAAAAATTACAAAAACAATAATGATTTAAATCCTCCAATCTCCACCTCTAATGTCAAAAATAAAATAAAATAAATTATCTAAGTCTTCATGTTACTAATAACTTTGTCTTCTCATCTTTTATACACAATGGCATTACACAATTTCTTTATGGCCATGCTTTGTCAAAATCCTATATCGTAATGATGTTTTAGCTAGCTATTATTAATGGAGGATTAAATGTCTTAATTACCACTAGCGCTGTGCTTTTTATACCCCTGGTTTTAGTTATTTAGAGGGAAATAGCATTGTGCTTAATAAATTAGTAAGCCAACATATGGGGTTGGATAAGAGTAGAAATCTCATTATTAGAGGTATGTTTGGTGGCTTGTATTGGATTGTATTATAGAGATGTATTGTATTATTTTTATATTAATATTATGTATGGTTGTAGTTTTGTATTGGATTATATAATACACTTGAAATTTTTTAATACATCATAGGTATATTGCTAATATATCAAAAAATCATTGTATTAAATAATACACCTGAGATATTTGAGACTACAAAGACAATTTACACACATTTTTAATTTTTTTTCTTCTTCTCGGGGCATATCCACTGTTAAATTTTTTAGTTTTTTTTATGCTTTATTATTTCCGCTAGCCAAAAGGTATATATTTTTTTTATATTGGAAACAAAGATTCTGGTCATTTTCTATTATATTTATAATTTTTATTATTTTGTCTGCAATTTTCATTAGCCGAGTTTAAAAATAAAATAAAATCTACAATCTTAGTCATATATATCATCAATTTGTTTTTAATATTTTAAAAACTCACAAATAATAAGTATTAAAAATTTAAATATTAAAAATTAAAACTTTAATAAAATTAAAAATTGAAAATTAAAAGCTTTAATAATAGTTAAAAATCTAAATTTAAAAACTTTAATAAAAGTTAAAAAATTAAAATTTAAGTTAAAGTTAAAGTTAATTTTTTTTTTAAAAATTCCAATAAAATAATCCAATACAATACAATAATGTATCAAGCATTTTATTGTATATACATTTAAAACAATTTTACACCAAACATGTGAGATATATTATATAATACATAATACATTACAACTCAATCTAATACAATACAACACTAAACGAGTCATAGGAGTCTTCACGGAGGGAGGGGGGTCACTCAAAATGCCCATTCTTAATTTTAAAATATGAGATTAATTTTTAACTCTATTTTCTAAAATTTAGTTTAATTTATATTTTAATTTTTTAAAATTTTAATAATATATCTGTAATTTTTATTTATATATATATATAATTATTATTATTATATTATTATTCAGTTGTTATTGAAAAAAATCATATATTTGAAAGGGTTAATATCACTAAAGGTTCTTAAATTATATCGCGATTTTTACTTTCATTCTAAAATTATTTTTTTCTCACTTTGATCCTCAAACTCATATTTTCGTATCACTGTGAGTGTTTTTTGAAGTTTTCATCAGTTTAAACAGTTAAAAGGCACGTGCAATGCATTTGATGTCCATTTTAAAAGCAAGGATGAAAATATCGGTATCGACGGAAATATCGAAGGTTCAAAATACGGAAATATCGATGGAAATATCGACAAAATATCGATATCGATAAAAAAACGAAAGAAATGACGGAAATTTATAGAAAAATATGAAAATTTTTTATGAAACTTCAGGATATGCTTATTTATTAGATACTTTATCAATTTAACTATAAAAATATTGAGTGAAAATCATATTTATCATAATTAAGAGATTTATAATATTCCCTGATAGAAATAAAAATATTATTAATTAAGTAATGAATTATTCATTAATCAGAATAATAATACAAGTACATGATTACTTAAATATAAGTCAATATCACATAGAATTTCTTGGTGGTTGAAAATTTTCAGTCTCTTCCTCATCCTTATTTCTAGTTCTGTATTGAGAGAAATATTGATCAGAAGGCACATCTCCTTGATAATTTTGCATGTAATTGTTAACATGCCAACCATATTGATCTAATATTTCATGTGAGTGTCTTTGCTGATAGTAATGATATGGTTATTTATTTTGTATAGTATGATGCTATTTTTTTTAGTCAAATTTGTAATCACTACATATTCTAAAATAGTTGAATTCTTAATTTTGAAAAACTATGACCGGTTATTTGTTTGGTATGGTAGGATGCTATTTTTTTTATTCAAAATTATAATCATTACATATTCTACATTAGTTGAATTCTTAACTTAAAATATATCATCAATAAATAATTATAATTTAAAAAATACTCAAATATTTATAAAAATATATAATATTTTAAAATTTAAACCATCTAAATTTCTATGGAAATTTCAGAAATTTTCACGAATATTTCGGAAATTTCCACGGATATTTTGACCAGTTTGTGAAGCAATTACCTTGGAAATTTCGACAGAAATATCGTGGAAATATCAGAGAAATATCAGAAATTTCTACGGAAATTATGGAAATTTTGACCAGTTTATGAAGGAATTACCATGGAAATTTCGACGGAAATATTGCGGAAATATCGGAGAAATATCGGAAATTTCGACTGAAATTATGAAAATTTTGACCCTTTTTTTTTTGGGATGAAATTAATATCCTTATCCCCAAAAAAAAGAAATTTCGGCGAAATTTCGCCGAAATTTCTGATTTTTTTGTCCTTGTTTAAAAGTAAAATTTTAATTTTAATAGTTTTTTTATCACTATAGGTCCCTAAACTATTTCGTGATTTATACTTTCGTACTAAAAAATAATTTCACACATTAATTTTCAAACAAATATTTCATTCAGAGAAACTTACATATAAAGTTCACTCTAACACATCTCTCAATATCACTCTCTCTCATCCCATGCAAGCTTATTCTCTTCATTTCTTTTTCTATGAAACAAATAGTACCAAAATTATCAGAAAATGTGGTTAGATATGAAAGATCCGGTCGGATATGAATACGTGTCGAGCTACTCGGTTATCCTGAACAATATGACCCATGAACCCATTCCAAACTTGAAAATAATTGAAACGACGTTGTGTCATGGATCTCATCGAAACGCCTTTGTTTTATTTTTTAATAACTTTTAAAACTAAATATCAAAAATTAAAATGACGTCGTTTTATGCAATCAACCACCCAGATTCACTACCATTTAGTTATTCAAACTTAACTTCTAACACATATAAAATATTTCACAATTTTTTTTTCAAAATCAAAACTCTTTTGATCAATATTTTTTTGTAGCTGCAAATGAAGCTAGAGAAAGAAAAGAAAAAAATAACCTTGCATGGAGGAGAAATAGTGAGATTTAGAAGTATCAGTGCGAACTTCATGTGTAAGCTTTTCTGAGTGAAATATTTGTTTGAAAATCAAAGTGTGAAAAAAAAATTTAGGACGAAAGTGTAAGTTGCGATATAGTTTATGGATCTATAATGATTATAAAACTCTTAAAATTACATTTTTACTTTTGAAATGGACCTCAAGTGCATTGCACGTACTTTTTAAATGGTTTAAATATATGGAAACTTAAAAAAAAAGACGTACGATAATATGAAAAATACGAGTTTGAAGATCAAAATGAGAAAAAAAAAATTGAAAAAAAAAATGTAAATCACTATAAAGTTTAGAGATCTTCAATGATATTCACTCTATTTCAAATTAAGAATATAATGTTATTTGTATATGCTAATAAATACAATGGATTATTATAAATCTAAATTGTTAAATTTAATTTAAATCTAATTTTAGATATTGCAGTTGAAATATATTGAATGTTTTTAGTTTTGATTAACTTTTTTTTTTTTTTTTGTATTTTCATTTTGATGGAGTTATAGATTTTATCATATTTAAAAAAGAAAATACAGGGAAGCTGAGAGGTGAGAGAGATAAATAGGTTTGTTTAATTTTTGAAGGAGGGTTTGCTTGAAACTTTTCCTTGCCCCTGGGTCTAATTAATCTCTGGATTTTTTTTCCTCGCAGCGAGGTGAGAGAGAGAAATGGATTTGTTTGATAATTCTTCAAGGTTGAGATTTTCCTCCCCCTCGGGTTTGTTTAGTCTAACAGTTTTATTTATGATTACTTCCTCCTCTCAGTTTATTTAATTTTTGAAAGTGGATTTGTTTGAGATTGAAAATGAATTTAAGCTTTGCAAAGAAAAACGTAGAGGAGAGAAAAAATATAGAGAATTGAGAGGAGCGAGTGAAAAGATCTAATTTATCTATTTTTGTATATAGAATTTTAGACAGAAATGAAAATAAATATTAACGATGCAACGTTTTAATAAATTTAAATATTAAATTGCCAAAATAAAATAAAAAATTAAATATTTACTCTTAACATGAATTTTTAGTATAATTAATTTTATTTTATGATGGTTAAAGAACAATAAAGAAAATAAAAATGGAGTTTGTGAAGATCCAAAGTAACAAAAAAAAATGATTTCAGAAATAAATTATAAAAAAAAAATAGATAATAAAGAGTTGGTATGAGAGAAGAAAACTAGAAGAGAAATTGAATTTAATATAAGCTTTTTAATTTGTATTTATTATATTTGTTATCTTAATTATTTTGTTACTCGAGCAGCAATACATTTTTTTTTCATAAAAGCATATAAAAAATAAAAAAATTTAGAGTATCTCTAATGAAAAATATGGACGGCTGTATATGTGGCATAAAAAAATATATTGTTTAAATTTATGTGTCATAAATACATATTTAATTTAAAAATTATTCTCAAATGGTAATATGCATAAAAGTCATTTATGATTATTAATTAATTATATATTTTATTGATTATTTTAAATTTTTGAACAAATTAGATTTAAATTTTTTATTTTTTTAAAAACTTGATAATGTCTATAGAGGAAAAAAACTTATATGAGACTGTTCTTACAAGCTTAGCTGGTGCAACCAGCCAATTAAATGTTACCACCACATTAAATTGCCATTTAATTTCATTATATCATTTAATTTAAAATTGAAATAAAAAAACATTCTCTTTATTTTATTATTTTATTAGATTGTCATCTAACTCTTATTTTATCAATTAATTTAAATTTAAAAGCTTGAAAACATTTTTCTTCATTCAATCATATATTCTTTTTCTTTTTCGTCAACAATAGTAAAATTGTTATTTTCATCCACACCTTTTTCATTTCCTCCTATTCTCTCTCTCTTTTATTTATTTTATTTTTATTTTTAGAATTTAAGAAGAAAAAATATTTCTTCTTAGATTTTCTTTATAATGATTGTACCAAAACTATTAGTTTGTACTATTCTAAAAATCTTACAATAGATGTACCAGATTTTTTTTTCTTTCTTCTCTTCTTTCTTTCCACTTTTATAATTTTCATCCAATAAAATGGAAGTGAAGAGATCTTTATCAAACCCATTGATTTTATTGATTACGATTATTGGTGATAATTCATGTTTTTTTCATAGTCATTGCATATTAACTACTTAATATTGTTTTGTTGTAGTCATAGTATTGATAGTTTAATTTATGTCTCTGGAGGTTTTGGGATGTGCTAATCAATTTATAGTTTTTGGAGAAAATTGAGTTATATGAACATGCACCAAGTATATACATAGAAAAATTGAGTTATAGAAACATAATAACATATAGAAAAATTAAGTGATAGAAACATTACAGCATACATTCCATTTATATAGAAAGCAGTGAATAAAGGATCACACTATGACATTCTATTTTTTATTAACATAGTGCAGATTTTTTAAAACAAAAGCTACTTTTTGTTATTGAACAAGAGAAAAGTCTGTTAATTATGTGACTAATGCTTCAGGCTTAGTAGGAAATATATTGCACGAGAAATATCACAACCTCAATACTAATAGAAAATATAAATGACAAAGCAAAGACCACTGCAGTCAAAGATTGCTTCTTCCAACTGAAAATGAAACAAAAATAAAACAAATTTATTAGTAATAAATCGTCACTCATACAAAATTATATGCTATCACTTTGTAAACATGCCATTGATATCACAATAAAATCCAACGGTGTAGTTATCCATCTTGACTTTGGAATTTATTAAAATGATAACAAGGAGAATCATGTATGAATTGTCATTAAATTACATCAAAAGACAATTATACGTGCACATATAAAATGTAAAAATTCAACAACAACTGGCTTAATAGATGAGATTGATCAATATAAATTGTAGATTGACCCTATAATTTATATTAGTCATGTTAATAATTCTTTACAACTTAAAAATGCCAATTCTTTAAATAATAACAAAAAGAATAAAAATCATTGATCAAATATTACAATTTTAAAATAACAATTGGGTTCTTTCTTTCTCAAAAAAAAAAGTGTACCTAAGTCAAGTAAGTCATTTGATTGTTGCCTTCAAGCATGTTTGTAAAGTGAAAATTGGGATGTCCAAAAGGAAATTGATGAACATATGAATTAGAAACTGTCAAACTAGATGGAAATGCTGGATGAAAAGATGGAGTAGTCTCTTGGATATGTTGTCCTATGCAAATGATAAACAATTAATAGATAAACATTTAAAAATTTAAGTACTTCAAATCAATAATAACTTTTGCATATAAATATTATACCTTTTTTTTTGCTTCTTTTTTCGCTTTTCCAAATTATTTTTTAATCTAGCATTTGTTATTCCTTTAGCCTTCATAACTGGTGGATTTAATATTGGTGGCTTATAAGCAATAATGTTGGAATTTGAATGGCTATCTTATTTTTTAAAATTCTCCAACAAAGTTATAGTCTCCATATCTCTTTTAAGTAGTTTCATTGCCTCAGCTAACTTTTCCTTAACAATTTTAGTTCAAGAGTCAATCATGGAAGCTCTACTATAAACATTGTTTCATTCATGCATTAATTCACTAAGGCACAATTGTTTAGATTACTTCTCATTCTCACTTGATAAGTCACATCTGTCATTCCTTACTATAATTTTGTTTTCTGCCTCTTTAATCCATCTCTTTATTATGTATTGTGTCAATATGCTAGTTAGATTATTAAAATTAAACACTTTTAAAGCATGTCAACATAGAATACCCATCGATTGAAATAACTAGCAAGAACGAGAAATATATGAAGTAAAAGGATTATAATGGATGTTGTTTAATCTTTGATGACCTTCTTCAATTACTTCATAAGTATACAACTCATTGAAATTGCACATTTGTTTTATCCTCACTCCAATACAACTCATCAACTCCTTTTTTAAAAACTTGAACATTTTATTGGTATAAACATTAACCACATTACTTAAAATACTACTCCTTACTTTAAGATGGGGGGTTCCATGTTTGCAACAATAGTCATTTTCCAACTCTATTAAGCATATTTTTTCTATTTTTTTTTTCATAATGGCGTATAAAGCTAACCAAATTCATTATCTTAATAGATATTTGATACAAATTATTATTTGTGCTCTCACTCTTTTATGTAGATACAATATTTGCTGAAAAAGTTTCCAAACTAAAAGTCGAGCATCATTTCTCTCTAAGCGAGTACAATTTCTTAAGCCATGTGTGACCTCCAAAATCAAATTTATTAATCACATAGTCCAATGAGGCTTGAAATTCTACGTCATTGCAACACCCATGAAAACAATTGTTGAATTGTTTCTTGAACTATGGATTAGCATAAAGACTAGCTAGATGTTGGGTAGCATTCTTAGCAATGTGCTAGGTACATAATCATTGACGTATTTGTGGAAAAAATATTTCAATTGCATTAGCCATTGCTCTATCTTCATCTGTAAAGATAGTTTTGGTTGTTTATTTCCCATATACTCCATGAATGACTCCAATAACCAAATAAATAATTCAGTACTTTCATATAATAAAAATGTACAACCAAATAACACATTTTTCCAATGGTGATTGACTCCCACAAATAGAGCACAAATCAAATTGTATTTATTAGTTGGAAATGTAGTGTCAAAACATACAACATCACCAAAACAATCAAAATCTAACTTTGATCTATTATCTCTCCAAAAAATGTTTGCAATCTATTTAATTGGTCCACTTGCACTGAATAGAAAAAACTAGGATCCTCACTCTATTTAAGTTTAAAATTATTAAGCAAACTTTGCCCATCCTCTGCTTCTATCATTTCATCTTTCGTTCTTCGCAAGTAATTTCTCATATCCTTCTTAGTAAATCCAACATTCGAAATACCACCAACTCCATTAGCTAAGTAGAAATATGATTTTGTCGGTCTTATATTATCATTAACCATAGAACTAATGACATCCTCATAAGTATTGGATATTCTTCTACCTAATATTTGAAATTGCCTTTTTCTAGCGTAGCAAGCTCATGGTTGTGATCAAGATTGATATGAGAAATTGCCCATAATTCATCATTTACCTTGAAGCGAACTACAAATTTACAACCTATTCTTGTCTCCAACCTTTTGCCTTTTCTCACTTCACATAAATCTTCATCTTTTTGAAACCCTTCCTTTGAACATAAAAATTTTCGTTGTCGAATTTTTTGATGAATCTCTTTGAAAATGCCCTTTACGAATGCTAAAATCCTTTTTCTCAAAGCATATGCATTGTATAAATGGTAAGCCTCTAAATCAGAATTTACTTTCATTCATATACTAAGTTCCCCACTAATTTCTTCAACATAGATTTCTTTGTCACTACTTGAATGCTCCATTAACAAATCAACCTAATTATAAAAGTGATCAAAAAAATATTCAAAATTATTTTTTTGAAGCACATTAAAAAAAAAATACAACACAAAAAATTTAAACTAAATATAAACTAAAATGAACATATTTAGATTAAACAAGAACTAATGCATATACAAATAAAAATTCATAACTTCAGTAAGGATAATATTTTTTAACAAAAATTTCTAATAAAATATTTTCAACATATTACTTAATATCTATAAAAAAAAACGTATCACTTTATAAATATTTATTTTTCATTAGTAGAATATCTAACCCATAAAAAATAAAAAAAGCAAAAAAAATAAANAGAAAAGCAAAAAAAGAAAGAAAGAAATTGTAACAGATATATAAAACTTGCTCTTTATTTTTATCTAGTGTTACATAGTGATTGAGAAACTTTAAACTTTAGAATTATTTTACAATTTTTGATACAAAGATAATGTATTTTTAATAAAATTTTGTAATAAATTATATTCTACATATCACATAATAATTTTTTATTAATAAAATATCTAACTAAACAAACAATATCAAATAAATAAAACTGTCTAGGGTTACGTACTTCACTATAAGTTTTTAAGCTTTGAAGTTTTTTTTTTTCACCATTGTTGACTCATGCTTCATTGCTTTTGCTTTTTTGAATAATATTAGTTTTGATTTTAAAGTAGATAAAGAGAAAGAAACAAAAACAAAAAAGTTAAAAAGGGAGGAAGAGGAAAATGTGTGGCAGTACAGCTGAATAGAAGATAGAGAATGTTTTTTTTGTTTTAATTCAATTTTAAATTCAGTGATATGATAGGGTTAGATGACAATCTAATGTGGTGGCATAAATTTATNAATATTATTTAAATTTAATTGACATAAATACACATTTAATTTAAAAAAAAAATTAAATGGTAATATGCACAAAGATTATTTATGATTATTAATTAATTATATATTTTATTAAATATTTTTAGTTTTTGAACAAATTAAATTTTTAAATTTTTTTTTACTATTTTGGAAACTTGACAATGTTTGACAAAACTTCTAGAAATAAACATTCACTTTGATAATGTCAATGTCATGTTAGCTCGACATTCATTATAAATATTACTATTAGAGCGAATTTTTTCAAAACAATGTCTATATATGTTTTTATAGAATGTTAGTTTTAACAACTCACATTCTATTGAAAATATTTTAAATTTTTCTCCTGACGAAGCTTCCAGAAGTAGACATTCACTTTAACAATATCAAAACTACGTCAACTCAACACTCATTATAAACATTACCATTAGAATATATTTTTTCAAACAATGTATATATACTTATGTAATATGTTAATTTTAACAATTTATATTCCATTGGAAATGCATTTATAGTTTTTTTTCTTGCATATTTTTTATTAAGTGTACAGATCTGGATTTTAGATTACGAAATTAAAAATGATTTAGATTTTGGATTTGAAAAGATTATTGTTGGTGGGGAGAAAAAAAGAGAAAATAAAAAAGTTATGAAATCTATGGATTGTTTGACAGACAGAGAAGAAAAACAAAGAAAACATTTTTTTTAAGATTGGATGGTTTTTTGGAAGTTTGCAAGGACTAATGCATTGTAAAATAAAGATATTAAAAGAAAGGTACTGATACAGTCAAAAGAGATAAATATGAGAGCATTTTCAATGGAATATAAATTATTATAATTAATATATTATATAAGTAAATATAAATATTGTTTTGAAAAAATGCACTCTAATAGTAATGTTTAAAATAAATGTCGAGCTGACGTGATTTAAACATTGTTAAGAAGAATGTCTATTTTTAAAGGCTCTGTCAAACATTGTCAAACTTTCTAAAATGTAAAATTTATTTTAAAAATCTAATTTGTCTAAAAATTAAAAATATTTAAGAAAATATATAATTAATTAATAATTATAAATAATATTTATATGTTACCATTGAAGAACAATTTTGAATTGAATATGTATTTATGCCATATAAATTTAAAAAATATTCATTTGTATAACACAATGGCAATACATATTTTCCATTAAAAATGATATGGGCAGAATAAAATCATACTTTGTGCAATCAGGGAGAGAAAAGAGTTAATTTTTAATTGGCGGGTTGTACCATGTCATCAAAGACTTATCCATTCCTAACTAGGGCCTAAACCATGGAAACTGTACAAAAGTAAATACCCATTCTACATACATTTCCAAATTAATATAATAATTTAAGATTTTTTTTTTTATTGTTTGAAGATCTATAATAATTTAAGATTTGTGTAGTTGTACATTGGATGTAGTCAATATCCTAAATATGGAAAACCGATCTTAGCGCGTGGGAAAAGATCATCGAGTAGATTGTTATGATCGATTGTGATTGTTATTATATTATACATATATACTACAAACAAAATAATTGAAGCTCTCTTAATGAATATCATTGTTCCGATGGGTTGCAGTATTGAATTCCATGAAACTCCATATGAGAAATTCTTTTCCTGCATATGCGGTTGCCATATTACCAAGTTCGCCAACTATACCCAGATGGTAACTTTCTCTACCTCTCTCTCCATTTTATTTCCACAATCTTCTTCTTCTTCTTCTTTCGATTTATTATTATTATTATCAATGTACGTTTAAGTATAATAGTGTCAGTTAGACCGAATTGTTTACTTGTAAAATTCACATTACTTTGTAATATAATAAGGAATTAGACAATTGATTAAGAAAATATATACTTCAAATAAATACTCAGTCAATAAAGTTAGCTTAGTTGATTAATCATTCATTTAAAAAGATCATTAGTTTGAAACATGGAAGTAGAAAATTTTAAAAATTTATAATTTTTTCCTCTTAAATTTAATAAATTTGTTAGGCATAATACAAATTGGAAAAGTAGTTTAGGGAAGATGAATGCAATAAAAAAGAGCATTTTTTGAGTTCAATAAAACATTAGAAAAAGCAGAGCAGTCTCCATCTTTCTTTATTTTATTTTATCTTTTTTATGCAATTTACCACAAAACAAAACAATAAACGGACGATTTAGCCCATTTAAAAGTTTTGGGGCCATTTGAAAATTGAAATGTCAGATTTTTTTTTTTTTTGGCACAAAAAAACCCCAAAGGGATTTAAAAATCCTTGAACGAATTTGTAATATAGCATGTCTATTATGCCATTACTCTGCATCATCTTTGGGAAATGTCAGATTGTTGGTCTAATCAAATGTGGTTATTTTCTATTTTTTATTTTGGCTTAATTACATTTGATAGTTTAAAATTTTACCTTTTAACGTTTTAATTAAGTAATTTATGCTTTTAATTTTTCAATATATTACAATTTATATTTTTTACTTTTGATTAACACGGTTTAAATGTCTTAAATAATTGATATTAAATTATATAAATTTAGAAATAAAATATACTAAAGTGTAAAATTTTAACTAGTTTTCAAAATTTACATTTTTAGAGTTTTCTAGTTTGAAACTTAGTTTAATACTAGTAACATGCACCAACTTTTAAAAAAAAATAGTACTAAATTATAAAATTTTAAAAATAATTTTAGTATTTTGCATTTTAATATAGTTTGAAAACTAATATAATTTAATAACTAATATGTACAACGAATAAGACCCATATTACAATAAATTACAAAATCAAGAGATAATTGAGTTGAAAAGTTGAGTATCTAAATTGGAAAATTACTTAAATGCAATGAATATTTTTTTTCTTTCTTTCATTGTAATGAGTCTTAAATGTATTTCAACATATGATCATTATATACTTGCTTTGAGAACGATTTTTTGTAATTAACACATTATTACTTCATCTAATCTTATATTTGGCCTTAACAAAGTTATTTTAAATTGCTCTTAGCCAAATTAAAAATATTATTCTAAATTACTTCGTACTTTATTTCCCTCTTGATCTATCATTTTGCAGTCATTTTCCCTCTAATAATCTATTAATAGTTTATATATTGTAATAATAATATCAAAACACATTTATTCTCTTCACTCTTTACTTTTTTTTTTGGTGAATTAATCTTTTTTTTTTTCTCCTGAAAAGTTGTTGAATTATTCTTTCCATACATCTAATGATATATTATTTAAATAAATAGATGCATTAATTAGTTTACTATTCATCTCTTGATGTTAATTTAGCTCCTACTTTTGCTTGGATGTTTGTCGAGTCAATCCATTCACCTTTTATTCGAAGATTTATTTGTCGTTAAATATGTATTTATCATACCAATACTTCAAAATCAAATTATTCTTTTTACATATAATTAGATTTATTTTTTATTTTTTGATTCATTTTTCTAATATATAAGTAAAACTATATAATATCCATTTGTTATTTATTAAATTGCTTAACAAATGAGTCATTTTATCTTGCAGCATGATGACTATTACAATGGAGGCATCTTTAGACGTCCGTAAGATATCTATGATCTATAAAACTAAATTTATCAATAATACTGCCCACATCAAAATATTTATTAAATTATATGTATGAATAAATTATTGACTGATATATTCATATAGTTCAAATATAAATAAATAAAAAATAATATAATAATTGAAAATTAATAAATTAGATGTCTTTTTTGATAAATTTAATATTATTATAAATTGATGAAGAAATATTATATAGACACCAATTTATTAATTAACCTATTATAATTTTTTGGATACCATACTAGCCAATGTCAAATGGGATACGCGTATATATCTAATAGGTCGTATTATTTGAAACCAAATAAAAATATTCCATGTTGTCACACGAGTTGCTAGCCAATAATAATAATAATATAATCAACAAGTTGGTATATAATTTTTATTTTAAAATTAATTAAATTTATGTGTTTAATTTGTTGGAAATACAGTGTTTACAACATGATGTGCTTTCAAGGTCAATATCGTGAAGTGAAGTATAAATTAATATCAGATTTGTACTGTAAAATTTGCCTCACCCACTTAGGTTGGTCCATTGTTGGAGTGACGCATGAACAGTTCCAAGTTGTAAACGGAAAACATCTACTGCTTTGGTAAACAGCTCTACTTGGTTTTTTTCCCCTTTCTTTTCTATTTTGATATATGAATTTGAAATTCGAGCTCAAAATTATTATCAGCGCAAATAATAATTTTATCACTGAATTGTTTTTGCAGAAACTCAGTTTTTCTAATCAATTTCAAAAAATTTGAAAACTTTGATATATTAATTTACTTAAAATGTGAAAAACCAGGCACAAACTTCGCTTTTGGGATGGAAAAGAACACAGCAGTATTAGAGTTCCAGAGTTGCAACCTGGTGAATATGTTAGGCATTTGAGTGGATATCAATTACGAGAAATGGTCAAAATAGATGATCGAGATGTAAACCCGGTTGAACCGGTTATTGATGAAGATGAAAACATAAACTCGGTTCCATCACCTTTTTACCATGATGACAAATCAAACCCGGTTCAGTCTTTTGACAACCTGAACCGATTTCAACCTCCAAAAAATAAATGAATTAACTTGTTTACGTTGCTGTCGGGAGAGGACAATGTTAAACTACTTTTTGAGAATCCGAACCTTTCTTAATTTATTTACATGTGGAATATTTAATTAACTCTTTGTGTGGTTTTAGTTTCAAGAACTTTCAAAATCTTATGTTAAAGAGAAAAAAAATAAAAACTTTGTTTCCAAAAATTTAAAGCTATTATGTCTCTAATAACTTTTATCACAAATTATCACCAGTAAAAAAAAAAAACTATCATCAAAAATGAAATTCATGCTAGCTGATTTAATTAAAATTCAAAATTTATATGAAAACTTGATTACTCAACGAATTAAAAATTAGCATGGTACCACTGGCACATTAGCATGATTAGAAATTAAAAAAATATTTTTTATTCTAAAAAAAAGTAAAAGCGAAAAGAATACAAGTAAAAAAAAAAAAAGGCTTACGCTCTTCGATTGAAAAGGCTGAAAATGAAGGATCCATATATATTGAAACTAAAATAAAAGCAAACAATTGAAAATTTTAAAATTAAAGGCACTATATTGAAGTGGTTAAATAGAAGCACCAAAAAGTATACAGTTATAACCTAAATAAAATATAATGAGGTTAATTAATTTGTAAATTTTTACTAAGGCATCTGTACGTAGATGTGAAAATTTATAAAATAGGGAGTTGATATAAATTATAGTAATTGGCAAAAAAAAGTATAAAAATTTAACAGAAAGAAAAAAAATAAATAACTTTATTACTAAAATGCTATAACATCTGCGTGTATATATATATAAATATGAGAAAATCTCAAAAGATACTAATTACCATTTGCATCCTATAATTTTAATCCGCACCTAATAATTCAAAATTTTTTTTTTTTTTTTTGATAATTAGGATTGCTTTTATAAAGCACAAAAAAGGCCCACCGAAGGAAAGATACAAACAGAGGGCCAGCTATGCCGTGGCTTCAAGCCTGGCTAAGTTAGCAAATTCAAAAGGGATTAAATCCTTCTTACAATCATCAAAATAAAAGGGAACCGATTTAGACAAGGATGTTTTAGCAATCAGATCAGCTAAGGCATTAGAAGACCGAGGCTCCCAAACAATCTTCCAGTCAAAAGCAGCAAGTCTATTCCTGAGACCAAGGATATCATATCTTGTATGCCATCCACCAGGTTCTTGACTTGCCAGAATGTCAGTAACAGCTCCTTTGTTATCACAAGCCCATATAATATTCTCCCAATTCTTTTCCTCAGCAATTTCAGACGCCCAGCTTAAAGCAGCAACTTCTGCTGCAAAAGCAGAATCACAATCTTTCACAATTGCAGCAAGACAGAGAGGATGGCACCTGAAAGATCACGAGCAACAAAGGCAAGGCCAGCTTGGTTATTCTTGAAAGCAGCATCCCACATTTATTTTCATCCATCCTCGGGGAGGGGCACTCCATGGCACAACTATCTAGTGATGTTTTATGTCCTCTAAAAAAGAGGGATACATGAATTCTTCGACTTTAGCCTCGAACTGGGCAACCACCTCAGTGAGATGACTTCCTCTACCAAATAAATTGTTGTTCCTTATTCCCCAAATGTTGTACAAAAGAGTAACCAGAAACACCGAGCCAAACTTCCTTCCACCACTATTACACTCCAAAAGATTCTTTGGATTTATACATGAAGTGACAATCTCCTGCAGATTATTCACTCTCCAGAGATCCATCTTGAAGCCCCATTAGGCAAAGGCAAAAGCCTTGCTGCCATGGCACTCTTTAAAAAGGTGAAATAAGGTCTCATTCGCCTGCCCACAGAGGCTGCAATCTTGCTCAATCCCTGCCAACCTTTTTGCCACTTGATCCTTACTTGGGAGTGCTTCCGCTGCCACCCTCCATAGAAACACTTTGAGACGTTCATGAATGTCCATCTTCCACAGCAACTTCCACATAGGTAACACCTCCTCTCTTGGGGGGTTATTTAATAGATAACAACTCCTAACAGAGAAAGCTCCTTGGGGTCCATCAAGCCATAATAATTTATCATGGCAATCCAAAGAAGGCCACTTTAAAGCAAGAACGGCCTGAGCTGATTGGGCCTCAAAAATCTCCATTACTAAATCAAAATTTCAATCATTTAAGCCACTCATTTTAAAATCAGCAACCTTTCTACAGCTGCTTGTGTCAATCTCCACTTTGGCTTTCGGAATAAAACCTTCTAAGCTTGGGATCCATGGGTCACACCAAGGATTAATGTGATAACCATTCCCAAGTTTGTAGCAAGCACCTCTATAAATAAATTTCCTTGCAGCAAAAATTCTCTGCCACACATAAGAGCCACCTTTCTTTGCTTTACATTCAAAAAAGGAATTTCCTTTTAAATACCTTGCTCTCAAAATCCTGGTCCAAAGAGACTCATCCCCTGAGGCTAACTTCCAAGCAAGCTTAGCTAGAAGAGTCATATTAACATCGTAAAATTTCCTCAAGCCAAGCCCTCCACGATCTTTTGGCTGGCAAATGCTGTCCCAGGATTTTATGGCCAACTCGGTTGAGATGGGTCCTGATTGCCTCCGGAATTTCCTTAGGACAGCATCAAGTTCACCACAAATCCCTTTGGGGATTTTGAAAGTTGACATCGCATATGTTAGGATGGCCTGGGCAACCGATTTTATAAAAGTCACCTTGCCTGCTTTGAACAAAAAGTGACTATTCCAGCCTTCAACTCTAGCTTGCACACAACTTTTAAGTCTCTAAAATTCTCTAGTTTGGTTTTTCCCCATGAAAAAATTGTTGCCAAGATAGACAGTCGCATTTCCCATTTCTTTGAAACCCAACAAAACTTTTATTTCTTTTCATTCTTGGATTCTAGTATTTTTAGAGAAATAAATACTAGATTTCTCCAAGTTAGCCTCCTGCCCAGACCAATTACAATAGCGGCTAAAACACTCATTGACAATTGTAGCTTCTTTAACATTGGACCTTCCCATAATCAATAAATCATCAGCATACATGATATGCGAAACAGCCGGGGCATTGCGATCAATTTTAAGACCATGCAGGACTCCCTTTTCTTCTTTTCGAAGCAATAATCTTGTAAGAAATTCCGAACATAGGATGAAAAGATAAGGTGCTATGGGATCCCCCTGTCTTAATCCTCTACTTGGTTGCACCTAGCCAGACATATTGCCATTGATGAGGAGAGTATAGTTGACAGTGGTGACACATCTAAGAATCAAATCTCTAGCTTTATTTGAAAACCCCCATGCCCTTTTTGAGATCAATTTTCATCATCATTAGTCCATTACTTCCTTTATGCTTACGAACTTTGTGTAGAGCTTCCTGAGCAATTACACTGTTTTCAGCTATCCAACGACCTTTGACAAAAGCTCTCTGATGAGGGGAAACAATCTTGGAAATAATATGTTCTAACCTCAAAGTTAGTATCTTTGAAATGATCTTAATGATAAAATTACATAAACTGATAAGTCTAAAATTCCCAAAAGTGGCTGCACCTTCAATCATGGGGATCAAGACAAGGAAGCTCTTATTTATGTGAAAAGGAACAGTTCCTAGTCTGAAAACCTCCTGGATAAACTTAACCAATCTTTCTTTAATTATAGACCAATATTTTCTGAAAAAGATACCAAGGAAACCATCCGATCCCAGACTCTTCAGAGGGTGAAACTCCCAGATAGCAGCTTTAATTTCCTCTTCACTTGGAATCCTTATAACCTCATCATTCTCCAAATTCGAGACCACCGGTTCAACCAACTCTTCCAAACTTTGAACAGAAAGAAAGCTGGATTGATAAAGTTGTGTAAAATTCTCCACAAAGTATTCATTAATCTTATCTTTGTCAGTTATCCAACTATCTTCTTTTCGAATGGAAAGAATTATATTTCTCATTCTCCTTGATAGCAGACTTGTGTGAAAAAAATTGTTATTTTTATCCCAAGCTTTAGCCAGATTTCCCTTGATTGTTGTCTATGGATAGACTCCAGTCTAGCTTTTTGGGTTCGAAGTTGTTCAGTAATTTCCTTCAAATCTTCTCTGCCTAAAACTGCATGTCTTTGCTCCAAATCTTTTTCTAGTTTTTGAATTTGTACTTCGGCTATACCAAACACCTCTTTATTCCACTTTCTCAGAGTTTTAGAGGTATTAAATAAACATTTTCGAATTCTATGAGCTTCCATTCCATTTTGAGTGCACCTGTTCCAAGCCACATCAACAACTGAAGTACTCAAATTGTCCATGCCTCAAGAAAACGAAATGGCCTATTTGTGCAAGCTTTCCATTCTTCCGTTCTCATCAGAATTGGGCTGTAGTTAGACTCGTTCGCAGGGAAATGAACTACGGTTGATTTTGGATACATTTCTATCCACTCAGTGTCAGCTATGGCCCGATCCAGTCTTTCTTTTATCAGAGAGGTACCTCTGTGCCCATTATCCCATGTATACCTATACCCGGTGAATCCCAAATCAATTGCTCTGGTCTCCTCCATAAACTTTTTTAAGTATGACTTTCTCCTCCAAAAGCTTCTGCCCCCTACCTTTTCTTCTTCACAAATAATCTCATTGAGATCACCTATTATCATCCAAGGTATCTTGCTGGATTGCACCACATCCTGGAGTTTACTCCAGTAGTTTTGTTTCTCCCCCAGATATGGGGTGTCATAACAAACAAGCATATTCCAAACCACCTTTCCATTATTATCCATAATTTCACATTCCAGGTCGCTCTCCGACTACCAGAAAGTTCTCTCCTGGATTTCAGATTTCCACATCAAAGCAACCCTACCAGCTAATCCACGAGCTTCCACGATTTCACTCTCATCAAAACCAAGTTTTTTGGCCACCAACTCCATCTTCTTTTTAGTAGCTTTTGTCTCTTAAAGAAAAAGACATGAAGGGGGATATCAAAAACCATACCTTTTAGAACAGAGAAGCAATCGTGCCTTCTTATTCCTCTGCAATTCCAGGTCAACATAATATAAAACACATATATTATTTATGCAGATTGTAAATCAGTTTTTTTGGTTTTTTTTTTTTTTTTTGAATGAAAAGTTAGATGGGTAAAGATTGGGATGACACTTATAATTTTTAATTGTGAATTCACCTTAATCGATCAAACGTACATCTATATTTATAGTTCGAGCCTCTAATCCAGACAATGATTGGACTTGAACCAAAATGCAAATCAGTTTTAGTTATATGGCTAATCACACACCAATATGGGATACAATTATAATAAATGGTGTAGTTGAGATTTTATTTTTATAAGTAATTGAGATAGTTTTGCTTCAAAATATATATATATATATATATAGGAGTTACTAGTAAAGGATTAGAGCATCTCCAATAATATTTTTTATTTTAAAAAGCATAATTTTTTAAATAAAAAGCATCACTTAAATTTTAATAAAAAAAAAAGAAATTTTTTATTCAACTCCAACCACATTCTTTATCATTAGTCTTTATTTTTTATTTTCGAACAAATAATTAATTCATTTTTTTCTCTCTTTTGAATATTATAGAACAAAACTAATAAATCAAAATGTTTTGTTAAATAAAAAATAAAATAAAATTATTAAATGTGCATTGAAAATTGTAGGTACAATAAATATATGCATTAAAAAATTTATATGAAAAGTGGACATTTGGAGAGCTAAATCTCATTATGTATTTTAATTTTATCATTTGAAGAGCCCATTGAAATTGTCAAATTAAAAATTACTATTTAAAATAAAATAAAAAATTGATATTTTTAAAGAGTGCATTGGAGATGCTGTTAGAGTCCAAATCATCTGCTCTTTGCTGATCGCTCCTCAAAGAACTACCTAACTCCTTCCACTTCGTCCACTTCCTTCTTCACCGCTTTTCACGCCTCCTTCGATTCGTTTAAAAAAAACGCAGTTAATTAAGTTCTTTTTTTTTTCTTTTTCTTTTTTACTTTTTTTCTCCTTCTTCACTTGTCACTTTTCTCTAAATTAGGGCCTTTTGTTTAGGGTTTACGATAAAGAAATAAGAGAAAGAAGAAGAAAGCTTTTTTACTCATTGGTTTTTTGTTTTGTATTTCTGATAAATATGTTAGTTTCTAAATTAGGGCTTTTAGTTTTATGGATGTTACTAACAGGATAGTTTGCTCAATGTTAGTGTTGAAATTTCAAATTTTGATTGGTTGTTCGAATTTGTATTATTTGTCTAGATTTGGTAAAGTGAAGGATAAATGGTTGAAGAATTTCTCTCAATTCAGACTTCTTTGGTTGATTTTGTGAAAAGCTTAGCGTTAATTGGTTCATATACAGGAAAGGAGAAGGTGAGAGGTAAGACAATAAAGATCTAGTCATTTAGAGATGAAGAAATTTGTTTTCAGCTAAGAATTAGAAGCCAAACAGTAAGCATTGCTAAGTGAATTAATCTAAACATGTTTATGGTTCATAATCTACTTATATAACACGTTTTGATCTCTCTGGATTAAATTAGAATTTACATTCTCAATTTCCAATCTAAAATGTAAAATATGCCTCTGACCCCACCTAATGCAATCGGGATGCTTTGATAAACCACATATTATGTAATGAATGTGAATGATGATGTGATTCTAAATTTTCCACTTATAAGTATTGAATACACCCTCTTTGATTAAAACTAACCATTTGTTTGTGGGGACCCTATATCCTCCCATTATGATATGCTAGCATGATATGCCATTTACCTATTAATAACGGCTTTTATGGGTGTATTTTTAGATGTTGGTTTAAGAAGCATATATATTTAAGTTTTTCTACTTTATTTATATTCTAGCACACAGACATAGACATCTAGGAACAAATGGTCTGAAATTAATATTTATATTCCAGGTGCGCTTCAACTTCGAAGTAGATGTCCCTAGGACATGAGAAACTATACCTGCTAAAGATGTCCAAAATTTGAAATATTAGTATAACACTTCATACGTCTCTCCCATTTTTGCAATTCATTTAGATTTGCTTCCAGGGATTTAAATACTATAGTTTCTTCATATTTGATTTAAACATTTTTTCATGTTTATGTGATTCAAAATAAAAACAGATATGGAAGAAGCTAGCTCTTCAACTCAAATGTTTACTCCACAAGTTGCGGATGAAAATAAACTCAAAGTTGCACAACAATTTCAATCAATTGAAGATACTTCACTTCTTACAATGCAACAAGGGGATGCGGATTTAGTCAAGGATGAGCAATAGCAAAAATAAATTTGGAACAAATGAGTTGATTTGGAAAATATTTGTCTGCTCAAAGGAAGGGCAAACAAATGACTTTTATTAAAGAAAGTTGAATGATTATGTCCCACAAACATGTGAAAAGGATCAATCAATAATACGAGTAGGTTGTAAAGCAAAACTAGCATTGGTAAAGCGACAAACATGTTCGAATTGGATAGTTTGTTCGTTTGTCGAAGAGCATAATCATGTTCTTTCCACTCCTACAAAGGTACATTCACTAAGGTCTCATAGGAGAGTTTCAATTGCAAAAAAAAAGTTTTAAATCAACAACTATCTTCATCAAATATACCAACATGCTAACAATTTGAATCATGCAGATTACATCCAGTGGTCCTGAAACTATTGGTTGCACTAAAAATGATTTAAGGAAATATAAAACAAAAATGGAAGAAGAGGAAAGGGATTTTAATGCAGAAAATTTGGTAGTGTTTTTTTCTTTTAAGAGAGAAAAAAATGATTCATTTTTCTTTCACTTTGAACTTGATGCAACAAATAGGCTTGTGCGATGCTTTTAGGCAGATCTTATTACAAAGAGATCATATGATGCTTTTGGCAATATTGTTGTGTTTGATACAACATACACTGCTAACAAGTATGGTATGATTTTTGCTCCAATTACAGGTGTAAATCATCATAGTGAAACCATTAGTTTTGGATATACATTTTTAAATGATAAAAAAATAGAACTTTTTATTTGGTTATTCAATAAGTTGTTGGATGGTACGTCAAAAAGTGCATTTCAAAATGATAATTACGATCAAGATCTTGAAACGGCGAAGGCCATAACCCATGTTTTTTCATCAACTATTCTTCGGTATTATATATGACACATCTTCAACAAGTTTTCTATAAAAATTGACTCGGTAGTGTACCGAGACAATTACCAACAGTTTAAGAATGTCATATTTAACTCTAAAAGAACTGAAGAATTTGAAGCACGTTGGATGTATTTGATACATGAAACTAAATTAGAAGGCAATGACTAGCTAGCTGAAATATATGAGATTTGTAACAAATGAGTTCCTGCATATGTCAATAAATTTTTTAGTGCTGGAATGAGTAGTAATTAGAGAGTTGAAAGTACACTCTTTTTTTTTTAAATACATTTCAAAAAGAATTTCATTGATGAGTTTCATCTTTCGTTTTAATAGAGCTATTAGCCATCAACGACATGAAAAGTTAGTTGTATTTCATGTCGATATTAATGAGAAACTTAAGCTAAAATCTTTATGGGCTATGGAAAAATAAATAATGGAAGTATACACAAAGAAAAAATTTAAATTTTTCCAAACTGAGATGTTTGAAAATACTGCTTACACTATAAATAATATATTTGAGAATGATGACATTATTATTTAGTGTACAAAGGCATGGCGAGAGCTTGTCAACAAGATGCAGCAAGTCACAAATAATTTCTGTCAATTCTGATTTTTAATTTGAGCTTAGGATTAGCTATAAATATAATTTTACGTCACAAATTTAACAATTTAAAAAGAACAAAAAAAAGTAATAATAATAAAACATTTTTTTCTTAACAAAAAGTAAACTTCCAGTTTGTCATTAAAAGAAAAAAGAAAAAAACAAGCGTAACTGTTTCCGTTAAAATTAGGTGCGTGTTTTTACACCTATAACCAACTCTGTGTGTGCTTAGTGTAATATTCTACTGTACAGCGTGAAAAACTCGGAAGCAGCAAGTCTTGATGCTCCAACTCGATCAATTTGACAGCAATTTGGAGTTTCTCTCCAACCAAACAGCAATTACTCCAATGGGGAGGGTTTTCTGTACGGAATACGATCCAACAATTCCATTTCATTTCTTGTATGCTTGCCGTACATGCGGCATTCACATTGTATTCTTGCCCTTTTACTCTACTTGTAAGGTGACATTTCTTCTCTCTCTCTCTTCTTCAATTCCCTTCTTTTGTTTCCCTGCTCTCAATTCCACACACATAAGAAACTAGCTAGGCCTAGGGCATGGTTATCAGTTATACATATACATATACATATACATATACATATATATATATATATTCTTGGTTCTAGATCAATTTACGTTCTTGATATAAAACAATCGATGTTTTCAAGATGATTAGAAGTAATACTTAGTTATCATCTTCCAGTTCTTGAAATTAAAAGGCAATTCTTATTTGTGTTGTAACAATTTTCTACATATTATTACATGCAGTACTTTGTAGATTTCGGTGGGGCTATCTTCACAGATCCGTAAGTGTGCAAGTGATTTTACATATGCATATGCATGTATAATCTTTTCAGAATATTCTTCAATATTCTTCAATCTTTTGTGTTCGAATTCTTATGCAGCAAAAACATAAAATAATAAACTCATAATTAATAATAATAATAATAATAATATTTAACAAGACTGTCAAATCTCTCTGAGGCAAATTATATATAAATATGTAGACATACAAGTTATGAATCATGTTTTTAAACGTTTATATATAGCAATGTTACGTGCAGTTTATTAATAATTAATAAATTAATTAATATTGCTTTATAATCATCTTATATAAATCTAATGAAATAATATTATATTATTGAATACTAAAATTTAGATTATTGAATTTCACCATTTTATAACTATTTATAGAGATATATATATATATATATATATACATATATATATGTAGGGTGGTCAATTTGATTACCCACGATCCAGACCACTTTTGGGAGGTGCAAGGAAACAAGGTTACAGGTTTGCATTGTGTCGGCTGCTTGACTGAATTGGGATACAAGATGGTAATTAGCTTTCTTGCATGCATAAGTACATATATACATACTTAGATACATACATGCATAAATACATACATACAATATTTTATAATTTTACTAATAACATTTATATATAATATTTCAGATTGAAGTAGCACAGCCAACCGAACCAATCAAGGATGGAACAGTTTTTATATACCTGTATGCTTTTTTGATTAATTAGTAAGTTCTATAATCAAATTTCTAAAGGTTAATTTCTAACGGGAAGACCTGTCTCTGGCAGTCAACAGCTACAACAAACAAGATAAATGGTCATTGCTACCACAGAATATGTTGCCGATGGACGTCTACTGCCAACATGTAAATGGTTCTTAGAGCACAGAAAAGCTTCTGTACAAAATCTTCTTTTCTTTTTGAAGAAATTTTTTTGGGTACTATACATTTTTGCCAATGAAGCTCTTCAAGTCATTTTGTAGTCTAAAACGTAGAGATTTAAGCCCACCATATTCACCTATAGTTTAGTGTCAAAATTACTAATGCTTCTCTTGTAACATAGTTTGATATGTCTCTGATTGATTGAAGAAAAATAGTGATACTGATCTGTAATGGAGATAATTCATTTGGATTCGAATTCTTTTAGGTTTAAGGAATCTTGTGCTGTTATACTTAATCCTTGTGATTAGGCAAAGAGAAACCTGCATTATTTTCCTAAAACAGTTTGAACAACTTGCAATATGAGATCCTTCCTTTTTTCTTTTTGTTTTTTTGGGCAGATACACAGAACAGCTCCTTGGCTTGTTCACTTATATGCTATAATGGCTGCTAATTGACCTGCCACTCTAGCATTCAGGCTCCATTGGCCAGAAACCCCATCATTGTGATTGAAACTTAAACTAAGTAGATATTTTTGCATCTTTTCACAATGTTACCATCTGCATACAGCTTGTTCAGCTTTTTCAAACTTAATTCTTACTTTTTTGCTAGTCTAAAATCCTACCAACAAAGTGAAAATGACAGGGAGAACAACATCATACAAAGCAAGAACAGAAAAAATTGCCCATGTCCAGTAATTGCAATAGTGCAACTCAATGTAAAGACATAACTTGATCACCTGCTACTACACAAATTGCACAGAAAGTTGACATTTGTAAGAGGGAAACTAAAGCTCCTTACGAATTCTTCATAAGATGAACTAAAAAGTAGTGAAATAAAAACAAGACTCAATGCATGAATGTCAACAGATTCAAAAAAATACTTCGTCTACTTCACACTTCTGTTAAAAAGGGAAAGAAAAACTGACAACTCAATCCAGTTATACTGCTCCCAGTCCCCATTTCCCCTCTGCCTCCACTCCACCAGCCCTGCTCAAGAATACACCAAAGGGTTTCAATTACCAATCATCAATAAATTTAAATAATAATAAACAGCAAAATCTACCATAAAATGCTAGACCCCATAAGGAATATTTTATTCTGATCAGTTTTAGAGTTTCAACAAGCAACTTTGTTATCAGCACAATGCTTCAGCTAAATTGACTTTGAAGCCTTTTAGATGCAACAAGAAATTGAGAGATCCAAGCTTTTTTGTGTGTACGTTTGTGTGAGCATCAGCATTATGCCAACAAGATGTATCAGGGAAATACAGACTAACAGAAGCCATAAAATCAAATGAAAGAAACATTCCCAAAAAGCATGTAGAGCAACCAAATTAAACAATTTACAACTACATCCATATCAACAAAATAACTGCAAATTGAATCTTACCCCAGATGTCACTCCAATGGCACGACGCCATGAACTAAATGGTCATAGCACTGTAGCCAAAGACTTGTGTGGCAGGCATATAAACTTTGTAAGATGCAGCCAAGGCACAGCTTCCTTATGTATACAGAAGGAAATGTCAAGCCCTTTCATACGGGTTCAAGGATTCAAGTAAATGCATTAAAGAAAAATCCATCAAAATACTCTAAAGTTAAAACTTCAAAAGTAAGCTTTCAATCAAAGAAATGTCATTGGAATCATAAGAGTGAAAACTGCATAAAATTTAATCCTAGAGTCAAATTTTCCTTATCTAAAACATATCAATAAATGAAAAACTATATAAAGCTCTTATCTATTAAATAGATCTTGCCTGATGTCCATGTTGTTAACTTTTTATTGCTTGTGTGCATACTGCACGCGAATGTTCCACCCATCCAGTAGCTGATGATAAAAATTAACTGATCATGTTTTTCCCCCACTCTTTATAAGCCACTTGAAACAAACCATTTTGATTGCAAAATCAGAATAATAACAAAGATGTAAAATTACCTGACCATTCATTTCTTTTACAGCTGTGCTAGCTGCAGACTCAGAAATAAAATGCACAAACCCATACCCTTTAGATTTCCCACTCTTGTGATCACATATTACTTTAACTACAAGAAATGTCAATGGAACATGGATAAGCATTTGCAAGGTTGATCTTCCATCCAGATTGTAAGAAGTGCTATATGATGAAACCGGAATTTATTTATTAATTTTAAAAAAGAAAGAAAAAAGAAAAGAAATAGACAAAAAAGAAAGTATTAAGCTTCTTTTGATTCCTTGTGAGCTACTTACTTCTCTTAAGTGATGACATATTATTTTAACCGCAAGAAATGACAATTTAACATTCCCTAAAAAAATGGTCATTTAAGAAAATGACCTTCCACAGAGATGTTAACAACCTTTATAAACTTGACTCTACCTTCAATTATTTCACCATGTAGGCCAAAAGCATCCTTAAGTACAGTTTCATTAGTATCATAGGAAAGACCTGCAATCAAAACACATAATTGAGTCCAAACTTGCAGCATAATAGTTATATCAGAGACAAAGAAATTTTAGCTACAAAGGAACACGACCCTCAAGTTTTTGGATTACAGAAATTGATTTATACTAACACTAAAGAAGCTCTTGTACTCCAAGAATTTTCCAGAAAACAATCTTGGTTCTGTAGTGATTTTATAAAACAAACCAAATGTTTGCAGCATTTTACTAAAAATTAGTATGCCCAACCAAAACAAAGAAGGATCACCTTTTCACTTCTCAAAAGAAAGGAACCAAAAACTACTATCAGAAATTTAACATATCATCTGCTGACTAATAGTTAAAAATAATTAGTCATGCATGCTTACTTGACCAATTCTCTCAGTGGGAGCAAATCGAGCAGTCATGTACGCTTTTAATTGAGCAAGTGATACAAAAAGCTACTCAGATCAAGAACTTCCATTTTGGTAATTGTTTTTAATCAAGCTAAAGAAAATTGTCAACTAGTCATTAATCCCCCTTTCCATACATTACAATTTTGCAACTGGCAATAATATTTTAGTATTAAAAATTACTTTTTGATCAGATAAATCTAATTTTACAAATATATGCTATTAAATATAATAGCATGATTCCCATCCAACATATACCAAGTATAACTACTCTAAAAATTTAAAACTAAGGTTTAACAATAAAAAACATAGCTTTCCATTTTGACATTATCACGAAGCAATTGAAAAGAGCCATGTTTGCTTGCTAAGAAAACCAAAAAAAAAAAATCAAATATTTAAAAGTGTACATATATATAATTGAGAGAAATGTCGAGCATTTAAATGTGGTATGCAGATCCACAAAGCAAAAGAAACAAATTTCGAAGAGACCTCCAACAAACAGTCTGGTACTAAAATGGCGCGGCCACAAACCCCTGACCAAGGGAAACGTACGGCATATACGAATTCCGCCATTTGAGCCTCTCATTTCCTCTTACCGTGCGCCGCTACAAGACGCATCATCCATTTCCTTCTTCCCGTCCCGAATCCTTACTGAAGCATACAGTGATGTTCCGACTTTAAGGCTGTTGATCTGTGTTCGAACGACGCCGTTCATAAGTTCTCTGTCATAGTACTTTTATTATTATTATTATTATTTTCCTTAAAAACGTAACTTTTTATTAAAAAAAAAAGTTTAAAAATTATTAGAATTTTATAGTTGATAAAAGTCTCATTAAATTTGCTTATAAATGTTTGAAAAAACTACTCCTAAGTTTATATCAAACGTTGATACATTAAACAATTTTTTTTTTGGCAATATTTTCGTATGAATGATTTTGTTTTTGTTTTTTCCTGCAATATATTCCATATAGAATATATAAAAAAAAAATTCAATAAAAACCATATGGATGTTAGGAAAAGGAATGATTGTAGAGCGATGCTTATAGGCAGTCACTCATCCCTTTTATGTATTAAACAATAAAACAAACTTTAACATAAACGATAAAACATGAAACAAAAGAGTAGGAAGAGAAAAAATAAAGAAATAATATAAAATTTAAGAGCATTTTTAATAGTAAATGTGAATTACTCTGTATATAAAATCGAAAATAAATATTGTTTAAATTTAAATAGCATAAATATACAATTAAAAATAAAATTGTTATCCAATTTAACGAGCACAATTTATTTATTTTTATTAATTAATTTTATATTCTATAATTTTTTAACTTTAAAAAAAATTATAATATTTAATAAAAAAAATTAAAATAAATATTTAATTTAATAATATTTGATTTTAATATACATATTTGTTTTAAAGTATTATTCATTTTGTTAAAGTAAAATTTTTATGTTCACAAAGATACATTCCCATTCAAAATGCTTTAAGATGGTTCGGTCAACATCAATCTACGTCACAAAATAGAAAACTCAAAAGGTGACATTTAAAGGTGTATAGAATTTGTAATAAAAGAAATAGAGAATATGTAATAAAGGAAATAACCAATTATATTTAATATAATTGATTGAGAAAATAATAGAATTAATTCATCATAATTGATTGTGTTGGCTCTTGAATCTCGACCAATATGGCAAATCTTCAATAAAAAACAAACTTTAACTATTATTTACAGTTAATTGAAACCGTATAAGTTGAAAATCTTGAATAGTACTTTTTATTTAAAAAGCAAAAGTTTCAAAATTTTGATAATTTAACCGAATAAAAAATAGATTTTTAATCTAATTTTAATAATATTTTTTTATTACTATTCTTTTATTTTATTTTTTAATGAATAAATTATTTATTTTTTTCTATTTTAAATAAGAGTGTTCATCGGTTTGAAACTGATATATTTTAAAATAATTAATATAATTCAATTAATAATCGATTTTATTATTTTTAATCTGATCTGATCCAATATAAACATCAAATCCAATCTAATCCAATTAGTAATTAGATTATATCGGTTTTGTTAATCGATTTGGCTTTAATTTTTATTTAATTTTTTTAGACTTTTTAAAATTTAATTTTTAAGCTTTTTACTTTAAATATTTGATATTTGAACTAATTTTTGTGCCAAAAATCTATTGGGCTTAAACTTTATTTTAAAAATTATATTTTTTTTCAAAACCTAATACATAAATGATTAAAAAATAACATGACAAGTAAACATATTAAACTAAAATAAAATTATTACACTAATTTAATAATTCAGTCATCTAACTCTAAATTTAAGTTAATACAATAAAGCTTACATACCAGTAATATTAAACTAATTGTCATATTTTTTATAAAATAATAGTAGGACCAACTGTTTAGGGTAGCGCCTGGCAAAGTCTACCTACTGGGCTACCTGAAAAAAAATAAAAAAAAAATAAAAAAATTGTTAGATCAGTTCGGTTTGGATCAATTTTATCGGTTTAAATCAATCAGTTTTATCAGTTAGTCGATTTTTTTACACTTCTACTTTTAAATATAAAACAAATCTATTAACATCAAAGTGTTTTTTATATATAAATATATATATATAAAGTCAAATAAAATTATTAATTATGCATTGAAAACTATAAGTGGAATAAAAAAAATGCATTGAAAATTTAATATGAAGATAAATTTGACTCTTTAAATTTGACGAATCAAATCTAAGTAATTTAAAATTTTCATTTAAAAAACCTGTTAGAATTTTTAAAAAACTCATTAGAAATGCTCTAATAAAAATTACTTTTCAAAATAGAAAAACTAAAACTTTTAAAAAATTGATTATAAATGTCTCTAATATCTAAAGTAGAGAACCAAATAGTTACTCTTGTTTTAGTAGGCTAGGAACAAGTGTAAAGAACAACATTCATTGAAATTGCGATTCTACCAATATTTCGGATTTTCAAAATTTGCCACATTAAAGATTTGTCATTTTCGTAGTTAAAAAATGGTTTATGTTTTTTCCTCAAAGTTGGTTGTAATTTTGATTTGTTAGTTGAAGTTTGTTCGTGCTGAATTATGGGCTTTGTGGATCTTTTTTGGTACTCCCTTCAAACTCATTTATTCAATGTGCATCGGGATAGCTCTTTCAATTTGTACATCAGTTATATTACCAAAAAAAAAAAAAATTGTACATCAGTTATTCCATTTATATTTCTTCACCATTGAGTTTGAATTAAAAGAGTCCATTATTACATCAAAAAAAGCCCATTATTAATACAAAGAATCTGAGAAATACATAGCAAACGCATTCTGCTAATAGCTAAGCATTGCATTGCAATTAGCGTATAACTACACGGTGCTTACACTAAACCGAGTTAATAACACGGATGGGCTTTGTCACTATTTTTGTGACTTTGAAATACATATTTTGGAAACAAAAACGGCTCTCAAGCAAATTTGGGTTATCCAAAAGTAATTAAAAAAGCATATTAAAACGAAGAAAAGAATGTTACTTTCCTCCTTTCTTAAGTATCATATTCCATTATATATAATAAAACCCTGCTTACTATAAAACCATACTAAGAAATTTGTTTCACCGAATAAGCTCTTTGATAACAGAAACAATTAGTTTCCCTCATTAAATTCATGACGAGTTCCTGGGCCAAATGTTTACGCTTCTAAAAGAAAGGAAAAAAAATTTCATTAAGCATTAAGCCTGTCAAGTTTGCACTACACAATCAACAAAAACACTGGAAATTCCTAACCGCAAAGTACATACAAATCATGAAGAGAGCAATCTAATCAAGAGGGCTTTGGGTAATTAGGCTTTCTTGGGGGATTTGGTAGCTTTGGAGGGAGATTTAGGCTCCTTGGTAGCTTGATTAGTCTTCTTGGGTAAGAGAACTGGGTTAATATTGGGAAGAACACCTCCATGAGCTATGGTCACTCCCGCGAGAAGTTTACCAAGTTCTTCATCATTCCTCACAGCTAACAACACGTGCCTTGGAATGATCCTGTTCTTCTTGTTGTCTCGAGCAGCATTTCCTGCCAATTCCAACACCTGAAAATGCACCAAGTAATCGAAACGTTAACCCAAATACCAATCAAAGAGCAAAATGGTTCATAGCATCCATTAGCTTCTAACATCATATTCACAGACTATTTTGATCGTTTTCGATTTGTGCTTGTGAAACATAGAACGAAGTAAACAGTCTAATCTACATTTTCTCAGCAACCAAAACACAGAGTGAGGACGACTACCGAATCCAACAGTAAATATAAACCCAAATTCCAAGCAGACCCACAAGTTCAACAATCAAAATCTACCTAAACAAACAAAAACCCATTATAATTTAACATTTCTTTCAACAATTTAAATCACAAAATAATAATTAAAAAAAAAAGAATAAGATCGAGGGGTTTATTTACTTCAGCAGCTAGGTATTCAAGTACAGCAGCCAAGTAAACCGGAGCTCCGGTCCCAACACGCTGAGAGTACCTTCCCTTCTTCAAGTACCGTCCAATCCTACCGACCGGAAATTGCAGGCCGGCCTTCACTGACCTCGAAACCGGCTTCTTCTTCGGACCCCCTCCTTTCCTTCCTCCAGCTCCCTTCTTCACTTTCCCACCGGCATCCATATCTCAGCTCTGCTCCGGTAACAGAAAAAACCAGGTCACAAACCCAATTTAAAAACAAAATAAGAAGAACAACAAAATCCTACTGAGTTTAACTATGAATCGAAGAGAGAGAAAGAGATAGAGATTCGAAATTTTCAGATGAAAACCTTGGTCCGCGTTGAAGCAAGGTTTTATAGGGATGAGAATGTAAGAGATGTTTGGGGGTCGAAGAGTGAGGATTTTGGGTCGATGGTGACCGTTGGATCTTCTATATTATCAACGGCTGCTTGATGTTTACGCCATGATCCGTGCAGTTCCGAATTAACCAGTAGAAGACCAACACGTGTTCCCATTTACGGAGATCTGGTTTTCAATATTCCCGCTGCCAGTTTCACCGCGCTTTGGCAATTTCAAAATTTAGGGTGACTCACTGTTCGTTTTTCTTTTTATTACATGTTTAAAAAAATTAATTAATAACAAATTTAACTAGAGAGAGACATATCATATAACATCCAAAATACATAAATAAAATTATTTTTTATTTACCAACAATGATCACTGATAATATCTTTTAAGTTTTCGGTTTAAAGCCTAATGATGAAATTGAAAATTGCCCTTCCCAATATCAAGAAAAAAAAAACTACTAGAATAATTTTTTTATCAAAAAAAAAATTACTATGAAAAACTTTTATTATTTGTTTGCTTTCAGATTTAATAGATTTAAAACATGAACCAAAAGTTAATTTTTAGTTTTAATTTTTTTTTTTTTTACTTTGTATAAATATCAATAGGAATTGTTATACAATAGATTACAGGGGCGGATTAAAAAATCTCAACAAAGAGGGCCAACTTAGAATAACACTAAATTAAGTATATATTAATTCTAATAAATAGAATAACACTAAAAAAAATATTATACTTCACATATCAAATTTATAAGATAAACTCTAAACTTGTCTAGATACAAAATTTAAAGTATACAAGAAATTTTTTTGGAATGAAACAAAAGTATAAGCATCGTATTACAACATTGATTAAGATAAAAATTTAATATTCATTACAAACTTAGAAAACAAAAATAAATAAAATGAAAAACAATAAATTTAAAGTTTATGAAGATAAAAATATTATAATGTTAACTAGAATTTAAAAAAAAAACACACACACACACACAATTACAATATTTATCACTTATTTCACTATAAAATCAAATATTGTATTCTATTTTTATCTTCATGATAAATATATAATTTAAAAGGATAAAAATTAAATTTAAAAAATTAAAATATTGAAAGTATATGATTATTTTTGGAGGGAAAATATATTGAAAGTATATGATTATTTTTGGAGAGCAATATATATATATTTTTTTAAATAGTTAGTATATATTTATTATAAATATAACACATATATAAAAACGAAATAAAAGAAATTTTTTTTTTTGTGGAGGGGAAGGGGGGCACGGTTCCTTTCCGTAAGCTTGGTACAATATTTTACGACACAATAATTTACGGATTTTAATCTGCGATATCGAATCAGATTAATATCAGTGCTACATCATAAAATAAATTGGAACACGTTAACACGATATGTCAATAAGAAAATTATTAATTTAATTATTCTTTATAGTTAATTTTTTACATTATTTATTTATTTTTTTAGAAAATTATGAAATTCATACTTTATTTATTGCAAAGTGACAACTTTTATATTTACTTTGATATATTGCAAATTCTACTTTTTTGTATTATTTATGTTGGATATACAATTTTAATTTGATTTACAAGATTTTGAATATTTTTAAATTGATAATTGTAATACATGTTCTTTTTCTTAGTTGTGATGAATATTTAATACAATCTTAATTTGTAAAATTTTGCATATTTTGAATTTATAGTTATTAATTATGTGAAAATTTAATATGTTGATATTTTTTTTAGATGTTTAGCATATCGTTAGAATATGTATTAACTTAAGTAAAAAAAAATAGAACAACTATATTTAAGCCTAGTAAACATGAATTAAACACGATAATAGCAAAACACAAACACAGTTCAACATAAATATTTAATGGAAAAATAGAGTGAAATTTTTTTAATAAAAATACAAAAATATTCTATATGAACACGTTCAACATGCATTGACAGGCCGACATGCCCATCTCTCTAGATTTGCCACTGATGGATAACATCTTTGAAATTTAAAAATAAAGAATATATTATTATACCATGAATTACATCTTTGAATTTTAAAATTAGAAAGTGGAGCGTTTTATATTGGACAAACCAATAAAACTAAAAATAAAAAGTAAAAAAATTTGTAAAAAAACAACAATCTCCCTTTTTCTTTTTAATATTTTTTTCCATGAATATTTATTGTTTTAGCTATTTCTTCTTTTATTCCTATTCCTTATTAAATAAATTTGGATATGAGAAATTTTAAAATATGAGCTAAGATTGTAGTAGTGGTGCATAAAAATTTTTATTTTTAGAAGGTGACTTTTTTAATTTTTTTTTTTCCTTTGTGTTTTTCCATTTGCATTTGGTATGTCAAATAAAATTGCTAATTGGCTAAAAATGTTTTACATAGAAAGCTCCCTCTTTATTGGGAGGAATGTTTTATCTTATGCATTCTAACTATCCAACTATCAGTTTTGAATTTTTAAATAACCGGTCCAATTCAATTACTATGAAATAAACTATCTAAATAAGTTGGATTTGATTGGATTAGTCGAATATATCGGTTAATTAATTTTTTTACACACCCCTTTGACCATCGACCGTCGACCACAAACTGCCACTTGTTGACATCTTCATGCAGTATTTCCATCTTGTGCTTTCTTAACCCTATAATCTTGTGCTTTATTTTGCACACTCTTTTGTGAAAAATGATTTTATTGAGTTATTGAAATGAGTTTCTATTTGTTTTATTTTTTTTTCTTTTAATCCTCTTTTCTGGTTTGATTTGAGCAATAAAACAAAATGGATTTTGTTTGTTTGTTTTTTTTTTCTTCTTCTATAGTTTGATAAGAGCATTAGAACTAAGTATTACGGTAGAGGTTTACATATAATTTTTTTTTAACAAAATCGAGGACAACGGCTGGAAATGGGGTGACCCGATACCCCAACAGGGAATCCTCATTCCTGCCTTGCCTCCTTATAGGCAATGATGAAAATATTAGTATTGACAAAAAAAAAAGTAAAAAATACATAATTATTAGTGAAAATAATATTATTAAGTGACGAATTATTTATTCATTAGAATAATAATACAATCACATAATTATTTAAATATGACTCAATAGCACATAAAAGTTTTTAGTGGCTGAAAATTTTTATTCTATTCTTCATCCTCATTTACTGCAATATATTGAGAAAAATATTAACTAAAAGACACATTCTACTTAATATTTTTGCATATATGTCAACCATATTAATCTAATTACATGTGATTGTTCTTGCAAACAGTCATGATATGTATATGATATTGGATACCTCTATGCATAATTGTTGTCCCTTAATGGTTAAGTTTGAGAATGTATCCATGAGTTATTACTCAATGACATTCTATAAAGATCCATTGAATAAGGTTATTTTCATCTCCAATCTTCATTAATCCAAAATTTATAAAAAAAGATTAATTTTCTTACTGTAATATTTTCATTGTATCCATTTCTTTATGTATATAGTCTTATTCTATAAAATCAATTCCTAGCTCATATTCTCTACTTACATGATCTTCATTTTAAATTGCATGAGAATAATATTCTTTATCAATAAATAGACTCAATCTCTATTGAACTTTTAGAATGGTTCATAGAGAAAGTGAGGTGAATCCTAATAAAGTAAAATATTTTAACCAAGTAATGCACCACTAATGAAACTATTTTATGAAGAATAATTATAATTTGAAAAAAAAATTATGTCGTACTAGTACCTATTATTTATTATTTTATACTTTTTTATAAGTAATTAAAAAATAGTATTTTCTAATTATTTCTAAAAATCCATAGTTTTTAAAAAATCAATAAAAGACTAATTAATATATGCCGAAAATATTAAAGGATATTTTGAAAAATTCCATGGAAATAATCAAAATTTTAACTAATTTTTAAAGAAAATAACATAGAAATTTTGCTGAAAATATCAAAATATCAGAAATTTTGACCGATATTATGAAAATTACAACTGTTTTTTTTTTTGCTAAATATTTTATCCACATGTGGAAAAACTACAAAATTTTGTGGGAAAAATCAATTTTTTCATCATTGCTTATAGACAATGATTAACCAAAGACGGGGTATTGAACTCCCCACATAGACATAAATGATAGTTGGAAAACCAGCCTCATCCTGACCCGTTGTCACTCCTACTTATTGGTTCATAACTGATCTATTTGAGGAATAACCAAAGTTAATATCTAATATTGATCGGTCTTGAAAAATTTTTATCCAATCCAAAATTGTTCTCAAAATCCAATACAATCCAATGTTGATTGATTTGAGCTAGGTTAGTTTATATTTCTAGTTGAATTGGATTAGTTTTGTTAATTGGATTTAATATTAATATTCTTATTTTTATTAAAAATACAATAAAATGGGCAATCCACAAATAAAAATATCCACCTATTTAAATATTTTTAAGTATTTGGGTTGTTGTCACTAAATGTCCCTAAACTATGTTGTGATTTACGATTTCGCCCTATTTTTTTTTCTCACTTTAATCCTCAAAATCATATTTATGTAGCACCATAAGTCATTTTGTATTTTTTTTATTCACATCTATTTGAAGTTTATGTGTCTGGGTTGTGAGCAAATTATGTGATGGAGTATTGAAATCTGAAAGCTATGACTTCTCAAAAGTGAGTGAGGGATTCATTGATATGCACCCATACATTGTTTGCTCTTTTGCCACTTCTTTTCACTTTCAATTCCATCGGTATATTTGTCATTTTATTGTTGTTGTTGCTGTGATTTCCTTTGGTGATTGTTTATTTCCTTGTTGGTTTTGTAAGAATAATTTCTTGGTATATATGTTTTAGTTATATAAACTTTATTTCTGGAGATTACTTGGTTTGTTGATGGTTGTTTACATAATGAGTCGGTGGTTGTAAAATTGTTGTCTTAGAATCCAGGATGGCGTTGATGTAACTGGATTTTTGCTACTTTTTTTTCTTTTTCTTTTGTCCTCTTTGGGTGGTGGAATTGAAGATAAATATTTATCATTTTCCAAAATTGGATTAGAGATATTGAAAAGTTTAGTTAGTCACCAAGTTATAATTTATTCTATTTTTTTGTTTGGTTACCTTTATGATCTGGTTGCATTGACAATTTGAAAGTTTGGAAAATGGAAATATACTTTTGCAATCATTGTGTATACGCTTTGCTGAAAATTTTATTCAAAGGAAACCTATCTTAGTTAGATCCTAATTCATAGTGATTATTTGTTTCTCTTCTTGATATGCACCTAAAAACCCAATCCCCCCTTCTCTCTGTGAAAGATCTATCTTTAAAAGATGAAAAACTTGAGCACTTTGATTTTTTAGTAACACTTTTTTTTTCTTTTTCTTTTTTCCTCAGGTGTAGAATTTTTTATGCACCATGGTTTTTTTGTTTGTTTGGAGAGAGAAAGAGAAAGAAGGAGAGATAGAGTATGCATGGTGGTGGAGAGAGAAAGTGAGATAAGATAGATGTTAAGTTATATTTTGGCCCTTCAAAAAGCTCTCACATTAGCTGCACATGCATTTTAACGGTCAAATTAGACACAAACATAGATTGAAGAAGTTCTCATTTAAGTTGCACGTGCATTTTAACGACTATATTGGACAGAAACATAGAAAAAGGACTTACAGTGATGCACATACATGAGTTTGAGGATCAAGGTGAAGAAAAAAAAATTAAGATGAAATCATAAAAGCGCGACATAGTTTAAAGACCTATAATGACAATAACCCTAAATATTGTAGATAATATGGTCAATTTGGATCAGCTATATTAGTTTATAGTTTATAAAACCAATCCGAACCAATCCAATTATCAGTTTTCATTTTTAACAATCAATATAATCCAATGAAAGGTCAAATAACCAAACCAATTATATTTGATTGGTCAATTTGGTTTGTTAACAAATTTTAACTTACCCTTTCTTTTAAAAGATTAAAAAAAACAAAAACAAAAACAAAAAACATTTTTTTCAAATGTAAAGAGGACAAACTATTATATATATATGAATGTTATAGTAAGAAACTATTTTACATTTTAAGATTTCCTTCAGGGTGTCAATTTGGGTTGCCCAGCCCGACCCAAATTCAAAAATCCAGGTTCGGACGGGTTCGAGCTAGACCTCTATTGGGCTGGAGATAGCATTTGAGCCGTGTTGGGTCGAACCAATGTTCCAGACCTTTATTGGGCTTTGGGCTTGGGTACCGTGCATAAAACATAGACCCAAATTTGAAACTCAAGATGTAATTTTTTTTTATAGTTTCAAAATTTGATTCAAAAATATATATACTTTAATAATAAAATAAAATAACTTCATTTATGATATATAAAAATATAAAAAAAAAATGAGAAGCAATAAACAAATGTGACTTAAAATTTCAATAATTTTTTTACAATAAATTGAATAAAAATATAGGAAAAAAATTATAAAATTATGACAGGCTAGCTAATTGGGCTGGGCTTTGGACCAGGCAGGTCCAATTGGTCGTGCTTCTTGTCGAGTGCAATCTAAAAATCTAAAACTTGAGCCAAAAAATAAATTGGGCGAGCAAGAGCCATATCAGGCTCAGGTTGAATTTGGGCCCTTTTTGGGCATATTTAATTAGGATTTGCGCTTTCGGGGGTTTTCAACATCTCTAATTTCCTTCAAGACTTTGCAATATTGTTTGTAAGGTTTTAGTCTTTATTTCTTACTAAATTAGAAAAGGTACAAAGCACAACAACAACAAAATTTCAACTAGGTTTATACAGTTTGGCGGAGTGGTGATGTTGGGCCGTATCTAAAATTTTGTGCGGGAGAGATAATGATTGATTGCTTTGTGTGGCTATGGTGGTTGTGGTAGTTGTTGTATGGTGAAAAAGGAGGAGAAAGGAAGCGAGGTACTATGGCTTCAAAGCCTTAATGTATGTAGGATTTTTGTCGAATATGATGCTCAAGTAGGCTAGGGTTTTTGGTTCTTTGAGTTGTAATCACAAGTCATCTTTCTTGCAATCTAGTACAAAATGTCAAACTCTTTTAGGTATTTAAAATTCAAAATATATGACCTAGGATCACAAATTACCAACGACTTGAGGTTGCAATATATGAAAAGTTGAGGACATACGGCAAAAATAATGGGCAGGACCAGTTTTGGCTTGGGATATCATTCCTTGGCTGATTTCTCTTTGAATATGAGATGGTTGACCTGCCATATAAGGCTAAATACCTATTTTATCCCAAAATGCAAGCTTGTTTTAAATAAGGCAACAAAGAAGACATATACACCTAGGCAAGCGTACCACGTAGCCGTAGCTTATGTGGTAGCCATTCTTTATTTATTTGGTGTTTGATGACATGGCACTTGGTGTTTACTTGGCTTGCGACATGGACTTCATCTTAGCCTTTGAAAATTGCTTGATTTTGACCGTTGACTTATGTAGTCCAAATAAGAAAAGTTTTAAGCTTACATCATTTAGCTTTAAAAAATTTCATTTGAACTTTTTTGAGCCTTTTTATTATAATTTAAGTTCATTTTTAAATAATCCTTATAACATATATAATTTACAACTTGGTCCTCAAAAATGCCAAAACCAAAGAACTTTTATTTTTTTTTTGTTTTCTCCAAAAATTTCCTCCGTTTTTACCTTTTTTGGTAAATCATTCTTCTTCTTTTTACCTACTATAGAAAGAATAAGAGAAATCAATGGATTTTAAACAAATATTAAATTATAAAAGTAGCATAAAATGATACAAATGTTACGCTTATTAATTGTATATTTATATTTTATACTTTATTCGATATTTCATAAGTTTTAAGTAAGGATGAAAATATCAGTATCTACGAAAATATTAAAAGTCAAAAATACAGAAATATCGATATCGATAAAAAATAAAAATTATGGAAATTTATAAGAAAGTATTCAATTTTTTAATGAAACTTCGGCACATGCTTATTTATTAAATACGTTATCAATTTAACTATAAAAATTGAAAAAACATTGAATGAAAATTATATTTTTTATAATTAAAAAACTTATAATGCTCGTAAACAATAACAAAATACTATTATTTAATGATAAATTATTCATTAATGAGAATATTAATACAAATGCATAATTACTTAACCAAATTCACATTTTTATTTATTTGAACCAAATTCATATGTTATCCCTTACATCTATACATCTCACATTAATTTCTATTCAAATAGTTTATTTTAAGTTTTCCTTATGATTATATTTTCTGTCTTTCTTTTTTCCTTTTGCATTTTTTTAAACGTTTTATGTTTACTTTTTTTCATAGATTTATTCTCATGACATTTGGAATCTCACTGCCAAAATTCAAAGGTACAAGTTATATCTTATATGATCAGGCTGTTGAATTTTTCAAAGAAGTTTATAGAGACAGTGAAGTGAGTCCTAATCAAATATTGTTTTTAACCAGCTGAAAATTTGTACCAAATGGATAAAGAATAATATTTTTATTTTTTTTCTAAATTATAACTATTTTTCTTTTGTTTTTAAACTATAATTATTATTTTATATTATTTTTATTTTTTTCAATTATTTTACCATTGCTTTTAAATTTAAATTAGCCTAATAGTACAATATTTATGAAAATATGCCTTCAACAAATAATTATAATTTAAAAAAAATGCTCTAATATTTTATAAAAATTGATAATATTTTTAAAATTTTAAAAATAAATTAATGGATATCCAAAATTTCTATGAAATTTTTCATGGATATTTAGAAAATTTTCATGGAAATTATAAATTTTTTGACTAGATTGTTAAGAAATTGGCATGAAAATATTAACGGAAATTTTAAAAAATTTATGAAAATTTCACCCTTTTTTTTAAACCTAACTATCATATCCACCCTTAAAAAAAAAAAAAAATTAAGAAAAAGAAAATTTCAGAAAATTTCTTCAAAAATTTTGATTTTTGCAACCGTGATTTCAACACATGCCATAATATTTTATAAAAATATGTATGATTATTATATTTTGAGTCTAAATCGATAACCAAATGCAACTTGTAACATAAAACTTTTAAAAAAGGCAAATATATTTTTAAAAAACTGTTTAATTTAGAAATTGATGGATGAATGTAAAATTAGATTTCTATTAAATAAAGTCCACTAACTATAGTAACCAACCGTCATTGTCATAATTGGACCTAAAAGAGAAGATTCAAAAAGTTTGTGGCTTGATGCTAATACTGCATTTTCCCAATACATAAGAATGGACAAAACTCAGAAGGCCTGACAAAACTAGCTAGACTAAACCGTCTGATTCGATTTTCGGTGTGTTGTTTCTGTTGAGATCGGTCAGCCTGGCTTTTTTAAACAAAAAACAGATTTGATTTCCTGTTCAGATGATATTTCACTAAACTCAACTGGACCGAACATGTCATAACACACATTATATATTTTTTGCCACATCATTCTTTCTAATTCCATCATAGCCGTCCAATCCAATTTATGCTTACCTTATGATTTGGCCACATCACCCATTTGATTTCATCAAAATTAATCAGCCACACACAATTTTTTATTTATTCTTATGTAAAATATATAGTTATATACTTATATTACATGATTTCTTTTTGTTTTTTTTTTTTTATCAAAATATATGTAAAACCCTAGATCTAGCTTTTTCTCCATCTTTTTTTTATCATTTTCTCGCTATCTACAAGACTGCAACTCTCCATCTCCACTCACCGAACGGCGTAACTCTCCATCTCCATTCATCCTAAATCTAGCCTGAGCCCTAAAGAGGCAAAGCTGCCTCATCTTCTCTCCATTTTTGTCTTTCTTTGGTGAAAATCCTAGTTGTCTCTCTCTCTCTCTCCCACTCATCGACGACGACTTCATCTCTCTCTTTCTCTCACTCAACAACGATGAGACTTATCTCCCTTGTCACTAAGATCTAGACTCACTCACTTCAACGACCTCATCTCTATTATTTATTATTATTATTTATTTGTTTTTATCATTTTGTTTCCAGCTTTGTGATGAATCTGATCATTTATGTTTTTGACTCTGTAATCTCTAGATCTATGAGTGTGATTGTGTCAATATGATGATTTGTTATTTTTAATATTTTGTTTAATTTTTTTTTTCATTTTTTTCTCTCCTTCTCATTCTCTGATATTGAAACCGACTGATGAAAATCGAAATCGACGGAGCATCATCGGTGCAGTTTTGCATCGGTTATACATGATGTTTGGTAGATCTCGGTTTGGTGCAAAAATCGATCAAAAATCAGCCGAACCGAACTGAGCCCACCCCTACCAATACATATATATATATATAATATATATATATATATATATATATATAATATATACTGGTTTGGCTTAAAGACACACTAGTTGTACTTTTTTTTTATAGAATTATTTCATAAACACATTTTCTAGTTTAGTATAATTCCAAGTTAATCTTTGTGAATCTGTATATTTCTAAAACTACATTTGTCGTCAATAAAAATTTGTTAAAATTAACGGTATAAAAATAAATTGGTCTTTTAACAAATATAATATTTTTTTTTAAATAATATATTTTTTAAAATACTTATTTCTAACCTTCTATATTTCTCTATATTCCCTTACTCATGTTTCCTCTCTTCCCCCCCCCNGTTTTGTTTTTCTCTCTCTCTTTTCCTTCTCTTTCCCATCAAATTTGCTTTTGATTTTTTTTTCTCTCTTTTCTCCATTTTCTCTCATTCTTTTCCCATATTTTTTTTTGATATCTTTGATTTTGTTTGCTTTGCAAATTTGTAGGTTACTGTGCTTTTGGACTCTGGAAAAACTTATATCAGCAAACATATAATCTAATATAGATCATATATGCCAATTTGTAATCAATCTTTGTCCTACATTCTTTTGCATTCTTTTGCTAATCGTATTTTGGAGACCCTATGCCAATTATTCCCTTTTTGATGAATGCCTTAAGAATTTTCACTTGCTTCCATGCTAATTTTTTCCAATTCAACTATCCCAATTCGCATGCGTCCCACCTAAATGCATCAAAATACATAGATCATTAGAAAAGATTTGTGCTTGGGCTCTTGGTTATGGAAGAGAATGAGAGAAATTGGATAGGAAAATAAAAAAAGAAAGGGTAGAGAGAAAAGTGAGAGAAATAGATAAAAAGGAGAAAAAAAAAAGATAAAAAAGGAAAAAAAAATTATGTAAGTTGGAGGAGAGAAAGAGAAAAGAAAAAAAAAACAGATGAAAAAAACAAAAAAGAAAGAGAAAAAAACAAATTAAGAGAGAACGGAAAGAGCGTGAAAAAAAGTGAGAAGAGGAAGAGAGATAAAGAAATAAAAAAATATTAAAATTTTATTTTAAAAAGTATTTTAATCATTTTATCTGCTATATAAAAGAGACTAAATAAAAATTTAGATGTCATTAGAAGAAATTTTTGAATTGTTATAAGCCTGAAAATCGTATGCAAGTTAGGATCTAAAATCAAAAGTGTAAATAAAATTATTATTTTTTTTAAAATTTTTATTTTATTTTATTTTATTTGACAAAACGAATAGAAAAAAGACTCAGTGTATTTTAATAAATAGCATGTACACCATTTTTTTTTTGATAATTTGTTTAAGAACTGATTGTCAAATGATATATCAAATATTTTATTAGCTTGTATTGAATTTTACTCATTTCTTTTAAAGTTTAATTATTTATATTTAATTTTCATTTATAAAATGATTAATTAGGAAATAATTTGGTGCAAATAGGTGTTTTAAATAAAATAGTATTACTGTTTTAAATAGAAGACTGAAAACAGTACATGTAATTTTTATTTTTTTTGGCATATAAAGAAAATTTAACTTCTTTTTTTTTTATAAAAACAAAAATGTAACCTTTTAAAAAAAGAAAAGAAAAGAAAATGTAACTTAAATAAATATCTTCTTTTTTTTTCGTAATCCTTAAATAAATATCTACAGTATCAACTATATGTTTTCATACTCCCGTGGGCCATGGCGGGTTCAGTGGATGGGTCCAAGTCTAGTTGATGGGTAAGCAACTAATCCGAAAAAAACTAATCCAAAAAAAAAGACGAAGATATTACATAGGGACACAATCGTCTTTCAAGCAGTAAAACCACGCGTCCGTTCATCATTGGACAGACCTACTTTCACCTTTGTTGTCGCGCATGACCACCATCATGATATTAAGAAGGGTGGAGCCACCGCATAGCTAGCGAGGTCTTAATTTTCAAAAAAAGAAAAAGAAAAAATAATTAAAAAAAAAACAGAGAAAAAAGAGTCCTCCATTTCTTCCTCTGTGGAACTCCAAAATCTCTCTCTCTCTCTCTCTCTCTCTATCTCTCTCTCTCTCTATATATATATATATATATATCAAGCTATCCCCATTTCCCGGTTGCCTTAGATTTGCTGCACCCCATTTTTGTTTCATAGCTCTCGATCCCTATAACCATGGTCAGTCTCCTCCAGCTTTTTCCTCTCACTCGTATTTATTGTAAATAATAATAATAATATATATTTTTTTAAAGTTCACGGAAATTTTTCTACCGTTGGTGTTTGATCTGTGATCTTTGATGGGTTATCTGTTTATCTATTTTCGGTTTGACTGTTATAGATCTGGAGTTGGGTTTTTCATTTTCATTTTGGATCACCTAATTTTGTGTAGATTAAGGAAATAATTTTTTTATTTTTGGTTTATTTTATTGTTGATTTTGTTACTGGGAGTCTTTTTGTTTTTGGTGATGGGACTGTGGATCTTTTGGTAGACTATTCTTTATTTTCTTATGAAATTGATTTGAAGTTTTTATTTTTTTTACTTTTTTTGCCATCTTGTAAAGATAACTTTACTCTCTATTTTTTATTTTATAATCTGGGATGCAATTGTTTTCCATTACATGATTCGTTTTTCAATGACTGTGCATGACTCTTTGATTTTGTACTTGAATTTGATCATCATTGTGGTGCATGCTTTTTTGGGTGTTTTATTTGATTACATATCCATATCAATTTTTTCTTCACTAGATCAAATTTGGAGTTTTTATACTTGTTTACATATATGGGATTTGGATCCAAATAGTGTCAATATTTATGCCATGAATATGTGAAATCGATATTTTATTTGTTTTGTTTTAAATTTTCAAGCATTGTATATAGTCTCACAGTTATGGGTATTGAACTTGACTACAGTTATTTTATCAAGCTGATAGTAACTGCAAGATCGGCTTGATTACTGATTAAGCGGTTTGCACTACATTGACCTTTTTGACTGATTGGATTCATTTCTTCTTCTTCTCTAGTTTCTTGTAATTATTGGACCATCTCTTGTTAAGCATTAGCAGCACAAAATAATTTACATGCATTGTTTGGGAAAAAAGGAGGAATTACATTTTTTGGCTAGTCGCATTTATGTGTCTGAGTCTGAAACGTAGATGCATCAGAGCTATGCTGAATTAAAAAGAGTAGATATCAGGCCAAAAAATCCAGGATTTTACTTTCAACATTTTCACACAAGAGAAAATGGATTATAGAGGCACGTTAGCGACCGGGGCTGGGATAAGAGATCAGTGAAAGGATGGTTCGCACTTGGTCATATTTATAGGTTTTTGTTGCATTCAGTACACACTACATGGAGAAAGAAAATTTTCAAACATTCTTTTAGGTTATAGTTTTCAAAAAATTTCATAGAATTTTCACTCATTGTTGTGCTTTACTCTTAGGGAGTTTGGACCATGGTGGATGTGTTTGCATGGTGCATACGAGTTACTTTCACTAATGAAAATATTGTCTAAAAAGAAATAGACCAATAGTTGACTATATGACCTTCATTGCTCAAGCTTTTAGAGTCTAAGTGGTCCAATCCTTATGACCTTCATTACTCCCCCTGCCAATCTTTAACTCACAATTGCATTATGGTTAGATATATTAAGATATAGAAGACTTAATTGGTTAAACTTTTGGACTCTGTTTGCATGGAAAATTCAAGATACGGGGACAAATTTTCTCCCCCATCCTAATGCAAAATTAGTAAATTCCCTGTCCTAAGCAGAAAAAGAAGAGAAAGTACCCATAACTTTTTTATCAATACGAAGAATTCTGGAAGACACAGTTTTCTCTGTGAAAAGGGAGTCAGCTCCAACTTTTCTTAAGTGTTTTGCTTTCTCTGGCAATATTTGAACTTTCTGTATTTTCATAGCTCCTCTAAAAATGTCACTCATAAGTTTTTGAACTGAAATCTCCTTGCCTATTTTTTTTTTCATTTACAGGCTAATGCAGCATCAGGAATGGCTGTGCACGATGACTGCAAGCTGAAGTTTTTGGAGTTGAAGGCTAAAAGAACTTACCGCTTCATTGTGTTCAAGATTGAGGAGAAACAAAAGCAGGTGGTTGTAGAGAAACTTGGTGAACCAACTCAAAGTTATGAAGATTTTACTGCAAGTCTTCCTGCTGATGAATGTCGATATGCTGTCTATGATTTCGACTTTGTGACTGAAGAGAATTGCCAAAAGAGCAAAATTTTCTTCGTTGGATGGTAACATTATATGCTGACACTAAAATTTATCTTCCCCTCTGTCTGATTTTCTTATTAACATTCTTTCTATTTTACAAAGGTCTCCTGATACAGCAAGGGTCAGAAGCAAGATGATTTATGCAAGCTCTAAAGACAGATTCAAGAGAGAACTGGATGGTATTCAAGTAGAGCTGCAGGCTACTGATCCAACTGAGATTGGTCTTGATGTTATCAAAAGTCGTGCCAGCTAAGAAGTCTCCGGTCCTAGCTTGGCAATCAACTTACGCACTCTGTTTTACTTTTTTAAGTGAAATGTTAATAGTTTGTGGGGTTGTGAACCTTACTGAATTATGATAATGGTTTGTTGTTCAAGTTTTACCTTACAGTCTGTCTTCATTTAGAACAAATTCAGTGATCACATTTTCTTTATATATATGATCTGTGGTGGAAGGACATATGCAAGAGTTGTGGAGTGTCCTCTTATAGGTAATGTCCACAAGCGAAGATGTATCATCTGAGGATAGAGAACACTATGGGTTTGTTATTATAACTTTGGAAATGGATGTTTTACCCTTTTTACATGGCATGCCAAGCTGTTATGCTTCAACAGCTAGTTTTTGAGTATGAATGTCTGTTTTTGCTGTTAAATGGATCCTGATTCCTTAACCAGTTCGATTCAAGTCTTCGATGGCCAAAAAACTATACCATTGTTATGTTGAATCAAAATTTTAGTTGATGGTATTATTTCCTGGTGTTTTGCTTCATGGTAATGTGCAAACATTCCTTTGAAGGCCAAAACATGTTAATACTTTCTTGGTAGTAACTACTGCTAGGTGCATATTGAATAACTTCTCTCCAAATAATCGTATTGTGTTTTTCTTTTTAAGGTACATACAATCATTTATAGTTTCAGCCCCTTGTGGCTATTTCTGTGTGTATAACTGTATAAGCAAGAAGATTTTCAGTTCGTACATTAAACAGCATTCATTTAAAGCAACCCCCATTTTCACTTATGCAAGTAATTTATAAGGACTCAGGCCATGAAAGTTATCCGCATTTTAGGTTGGAGTGGAAACTTACAAACATGTATATATAAACTTACCATAGGACCTTGAAACAAACGACAAAAAAATAAAATAAATAAATAAATAAAAAATTGCAACTTTATGCAAAGTCTTTGATCTGAGTAACATAATTCCACCAGGGGCTTTCAAACCCTGCCGGCAATGGAATTTGTAGAGTTGTTGTTATTGAATTTTCCAACAAGGTTTATACGCTCATCAACTAGTAAGCAGAGAATGGCAACTAAAATTGGCACTAGCAACAATTAAGCACTCGAGAGTTTTCAGTATCTTTGACCAAAGTTCCAAATGGATTAATTTTTCAAGCCGCCACCGTTACCAATGTTCTAATTCAGATTAAGTGAAAAGGATCTGGAAATTGTTGAACCATTGGGGACATGCTACTAAAGTACGAGAACTCTCTGAATGAGGTACAAAATACCATTAAATGATGGTTCCATCTTACCATTTTGAACTTGTCCCACGAACAGAAATCATTTTTGAACTGCCTAGATAGTAGAAATTTGATAGAAATTACAATCTGCATCCATATGATGCTCCTTGAGAGAAAAACAAGCAAAGAACTGCAAATTGTGTAAAGTAGACGATGGAAAGGTTTACTGGCCAAATCAGCTAGATCAAAATTTTCATTCTCATGTAAGACTACTTACAAATATATGTACGAATAGAGAAAAAAAATGTAAGCATGAAATCTATCACCGCAATGGAAAGACCAATATATAGGGTCTTATTCATTTTTTTTTTTGGTTGATGTTTTGGTAGGAAGAGCTATTTCTTGTTGCTAATGTACAATAAAATATTTCTTACCTCCTACATTACAATGTTGAATTAACGCACATAGAAGTACAATCACACCGTAACCAGCACTCATATGTTAGATGAAAGCTTAAGGGAATAATTTCAACCATCATGGTTCAAAGAGGCTATGCAACTGTATTGTTCAAGAATTTGAAGGTCATGGAAAATGCATCTTGATTCCTGTTAGAAACATATAATATAAAGCCTTGTCAATTCTTCACGCGCACATTGATGTTGGCGGACTAGACTGAACTTTTCAGGCAAGTTCCGTGAATGAGAGAGTTATATGTAAACCGGTTTGTCTTCAACCCTCTTTTCATCATGTCATCACGCAATTGAAAAGCCTTAGTTAGTTCTCCAGTGACACAGCAACCATGTATCAAAAAATTATATGCAAGGGTATCAGGCTTCAAGCCCCTATCTAGCATAGAATCCCACACCTTAATAGCTTCCTGCAAATCCCCCCTCCTCGAGTATTCATAAATAAATGTTGAATAGGTGATACAGTCTGGAAAGATACCATTATCTGTCATTCCAACCATGAGCTCAGAAGCCTCCTGAAACCTACTCATTTTGCAAAACCCCCGAATTAGTATATTATATGTTACAGTATTGGCTAAAAGCCCTTTCAGCATGGCATTATGCAACTGTAGAGCTTTCTCCATATTTTCTTCATTGCTAAGGTGGTCTAAGAAACAACCATATGTTATATGATTGGGAAGAGTACTACTACCCAGCATCTCCTTACAAAGAAGCTCAGCTTTATGCATATACCCTGCCCTGCATAATCCAAAAACCAAGGCTGTATATGTTACAACATTAGGATAGCATCCTTCGCCAACCATTATATCCCACACTCCAAGTGCCTCCCTAAGATTTCCTGATTTTCCATATGCATCAATCATACTTGTATATATTACATTATCAGGTCTCAACCCTTGATCATGCATCGCCTTCAACAGGCCAAATAATCTTTTCTTATCCTGATGCTTCAGTGTTCCATTAATAAGTACACCGTAACACACCAAATCCATGTCTAATCCTCTTTCAACCATCTGACTACAACAAATTATTGCATCCTTTAGTCTCCCTTCTTTGCAATAACCACGTAAGAGTTCACTATAACATATCTCATTTAATTTACAATTCTCCTTGTGGAGATCATCTACAAACTCTTTGGCTTCAGAAACTCTATCCGTGGAACACAAACCACTTATTAGAGGTCTGTAAGTATATGTATCTGGTGTAAGACCCTTCTCTACCATTTCATCAAGCAATTCAAAGGCTCTAGTAGTGTTTCCATCCTTACAATACCCCTCTATCATAACATTGTAAGCCACTTCATTAGGCATAATATTCCTTCTCATCATTTCATCAAACATATTACTTGCTTCAGACATCCTATTTGCGCTACAAAGACCACAAATAAGAGCAGTAAAAGTGTAAATGTTCGGCATAATACCCTTCCCCGTCATCTCATGGTATAGCCTGAATGCCTTGGGCAGTTCTCCAGCTTTGCAGTATCCACTTGTCAATGATGTATAAGTTGCAACAGTTGGGATCAATCCTTTATCAATCATGTTATTGAACAAAGACTCTGCTGCATTCAAACTCCCAAACTTGCATTGTCCACTTATCAAAGAATTGTATGGATACACAGTTGCTCTTATCCCAGACTCGGTCATTCGATTAAAATAACACAGTGCAACATCCAGTTCCCCTCTTCTGCAGAAAGAATCAATCATAATAGAATAAGTTACATCATTGGGAAACAAACCCTTTGCATTCATGTTATTAAAAAGTGACTCTGCTTTGTCCAATTTCCCATCTTTGCACAGAGAATTGATCAATGAATTATATACAAACAAACTAGGCACCACCCCAACTGATCTCACTTTATTTACTAAATAAAAAGCATCTACAATCTTCTCCTTCCTCCTCAATCCCTCTACCAGACCCGAAAGAGCTGCCTCACCCGGAACCATTCCCAACTCTAGCATCTCATTCATTAGCTCAACGCCAACTTGAAACTCTTGCACTCTGCAAAACCCAAGTACCAAAGTACAATAGGTAACCATATCGGGTTTCAATCCCTTTCGATCCAACATATGCTTGATTTCAACAGCCTCCGAAGCTCTATTGCTCCTGCAGAGTCCATGAATCAGCACATTATAAGTAACAATACTTAATTCACGTCCATTTGCTTCAGCCTTCTTGATAACTTCCATAGCTTTACCAAAAGCCTTCAATTCACACAAGCTCCGAACCACCACCGTGTATACATAAACATCAGGCCAAATACCTGCATTCACAAACTCATCAAACAGTTCCAGAACCATATGGAATTTCCTGAACCTCACAAGCGCATTCAGCAGGGCACTGAACGTTCTAACCTCCAGCAACAATCCCCAATTCTTCATGAGCCTCGCCACCACAACACCATCCAAAACTTTCTTGTTTTGAATGTAATTCTGAACCAACAAATCGAAACCCAAAATCGAAGAACACCCGCATTTCTTGAAAGAACTCAGAAGGCAATCAAACGCTTCGTTTGGGGTTAACCCACGAAGGAGGAGGGTCTGCAAGAGCGAAGAGGCAGGCCAGAAGAGATTGGACTGAATCAGAGCGTGGATGAGGATGCAAAACGACGCCGCCGAGTGGTCGAAGCTTTTGTGAAGCCCTAAGAAATTGAAGAATCTCAATGCTAACCTCGGATCGTGGATGTTGTGGATCAGAACCTTCTCGACGTGGCGGGAATTCAATCTGCTGGAAATGAAGGTGCTTTTGAAGGAGGTTTTCCAGTTCTGCTTCCCTCGTACGGCGTCGACGAGGACGGACACGAAATGGGAATCGTTTTCGTCATTATCTGAGGATATGGATTTGCTGGAGGTACACAGATTTCTGTGCTTTCGGTGGAACCTAGGGTTTGCAATAGGACGATGAGGAGGAATGAGCTTCATTTTGGGTTTGTAAAGAAATGCCTAGACTTTATCCGCATGATTGGACTTGAAGCCATGGAGTCTGAAGCTCCGGAGTTTACATTTTACAGTAGCAGAAAGAGAAGCTCTGTCTCTGAGTATGGTAATCGGATCAAACCCATATTGGCACCACAGGGTCGGGTTGAAGTTGAGCGGGTTGGATTACCCAGATGCAGTGTGCTGTATGCATAACACGTGGTCTGACTAACCCTATATACACTTAATGTATCTGTATACACCTGAATTTTTTATTTTTATTTTACCACATAAATTTATATATAGATATATATTTTGATCCATATGATCTTAAATTAATGTAGAAATTAGAGCTATATATACCCATATTCCTAACCTCATTTCAGTTTGAAGAACGTATAAACCTTATAAGATTCTATTAATTCAATAAAATACCATCGCCTTGGCTTGTTTAGGCTTTGTTTAGTAGGAAATATATGAAATAAGAATGATTTATATACATGAGAGATGAAAAATGAGAATTAATGGTTACAAAAAATTGATTCTTTATCTTGTGTAATATGATGCCCCAAATATAAGAAGGTCATAAAAATGAAGAGACAAATTTTCATCAACCTTATTTAATTTTATGTTTTTTTATTGAGTTTTTATTTTTACATATTATTTAATTATTTCAGTCAATCAATACTATATAAACTTTCACATAATAATAATAATAATACCTTTAAAGTTTAATTACTTTTAGTTTGTTTCTTCTTCTTCTTCCTTCTTCTTCTTTCTTTNTTTTTTTTTTTTTTTTTTTTTTTGCAATATGAATTTGAATTCAAAGATTTTTTTTTCTGTGATAATAAAATTTAAGACTTCAAAGTTTTATTTCCTATATTTTATTAATTTTTATTTAACTTTATGGAAAAAATTTATTTAATAAAAACTATATAATAATTTTACTTAGATAAGCTTTTCTAAATAAGTTATATATTTGAAAAATAAATTAAGTTAATATATTTTTTAATACATTAGTTAATTATATTTGACAAGTTATCAATTTAGTTAAAAAAATATATATTTCATTAAAATTATCACATAATTTATTTTTAAAAAAAATTGAAAATTTAACACATTGTTTAAATATAATAATTAAAAATATAGATTAAAAATTGTCTTCAAATAAATTTTTATTAAATCATCAAAAAAAATTGAAAAAGAAAAAGCAACAAAACATTTAAAAATAATTTAACTAGACTAATGGCATAAAAATAATTTAGACTGCCAAGAAAGTGTATATGCTACAGTTGAAAATATGAAAAATGTTTTTGTAATTATTCTAAACTTTAAGGATGTAAATGAAATACTCCTTTAAAATAATGGTGCCAAATAATCAATTGTGAGAAGCTGCATAAGCAAATACTTTAATCATCTTTGGTGATACATTGTATTGTATTATGTCACTTATATTGTATTTGGTGATACATTGATTTGGATAATGTAACATATTTTCTATTTTTGTATACAATACATGATTATTTTTAATACATTCTAAATTGACGGTGTTAATTACTACCATGGAGAAAACTAATTTATAAGAGCATCTTTAATAAAAAAAGTGGATTGTTGTATATATGGTATATAAATAAATATTATTTAAATCTATATGGTATAAATATACATAATTCAAAAATTATTCTCCAATAATAATTTGACAATGTCTGATAAAGCTTTCAGAAGTAAACATTTACTTTGACAATGTTAATGCCACTTCAGCTCAATATTCATTATGGACATTATCATTGAATATCATTTTTTTTTTTCAAAATAATGTCTATATGTGCTTATGTGACCATGTTAATTTTAACAATTCACATTCCATTGGAGATGCTCGAAGACCCATTTGATATGCATGATTGGATTATATCATATAAATATGACATGATTGAATTAGATTGGATATAGCATGACTGAATATATTTAATATTGTCACATATTTGGTGCAGTCTTGGATTAAATGTCAGAATTATGATATTCTGTGTTTGGTGCAATATCATATTGGACTATATTTAATTTATAATATATCATTTAAATATATAGTTTAAATAAATATAGCTTGATAGAAATATATGGTATATTGTTCATAAAAACTAAAGAAAAGTCTACAAAAAATTTTAAAAAATAAAAACATCTAAAATAAATGTGCTAATATAATCATAATAGTGATTCTAAAGGTAAAATCCACAATAAAACCAAAGAAAAATAAATAGTTTTTTGTATTTTGATAATTAGATGCGTTGTCATGTATTTTTATTTCTATTGTAGAATAATTTTTTTTATCGTGCATTCAATATATGGGCAATGGACTTGTATAATTTTGAACAAGTATCATGTCAAATATCAAGCAAACTACAATTAATTTTAATAATTAATTGTTTTTTTTTTTTTGAGATTCAATTAATATCAGTGATTGAGAAGATTATTGTTTAATTTGGTATATCTTTCGAATTCCCTTATATAAGGTATGACTAGCTTTATGTGAGCTTCCCATTACCAAAAACATTTTAAAAACATTAACATATCTAGTCATATTTAATATTAATTTTTCTGAAAAAAAAAAAAGTAAAGCAGAAAACATATCCAATTTACTAAGACTGATATATATATCATTAAATGTTCCAAAAACACTAGCCCAACAAAATTATAGAAAACAAAAATATTCAGTTAAGGAAAAAAAACCACAATAAATGAGGCAGCCTTATATTTATTTTCTCTTTTTTATTCCACATAAGATAAGTGAATTAGCACCTAATGGTGTATATTAGTGGAAGGAGCCAGATGAACCATTACATTTGTATGTATGAGAGTTATGGTTTGATCTTTGGTAGCTCTATATGGACTCAAGTGCTTATCTCTACTGCTACAGCACAAAAAAGAGGGAGCTTCCAGTGACACAAACTTCCATCGCAAATTTTTATTGTGTTAAAAAAAAAACTGAATCGGCCCGCTCGCTAAATATTTCATGGGCCTATGACTTCATTACAAATATGTCTTTTTTTATTTAAAAAAAAAAATAAATGAACTAATGATTTAGTAGCAGAGAGGATATGAGGTGGGTTCAATATTTTGTAATATTACTCTCCTTTAACACCAAGTATAGGATAATAGATGAATCCATAATTATAGTTCAATCCCATTCTCTTATCATGTGTACCAGATACTACATAAAGTTTCCATCCACAAATCCAAATAAAACGAAAAAGGATAAAGCACAAATGTCTTTACTACCAGCCCACTTCAGTGCTTAGCAGTATATGAAGAAGAAGAAGACAAACCAGGTGGAACAAATTCAGACATGAAGTTGGAAATTTGATGCCGTTGGATTTTTTTTAGTCTTTAGAGTAGAGAATCAACGAAAAAAAAAAGTATTAAAATTAAGGGTCCGAGAGCTTACTGCTACTTTTCTTTGAAATTTTTACTTTTGTTTTTATGTAATTAAAAATGTTATTTTTTTAAATAATTATATAAATTTTATTATTTTGATTTAAAAGTTTAATAAAAATTAATCCATTACAATACAAGTGTTGTACCATATTATTATACATATTTTAATACAATCAAACATAATATAAGCTAAATGCAATACAATCTAGTGCAATCCAATATAATATAGTAAATACCAATACAAATTAACTCTATACAATCATGCATCTTAAACAAGCTTTTTCTAATTTGACAATCAAACAATTATTATCTTCTAAATAAAAGTTTTTCTTTAACAAAAGTTCTACCTATGTCAGCTATACCAAACCTCAGTGATTTGTACCAGTAAATCAAATCTACAAAGATAAATAGCAAGTAATGTTGTATATTATGTTTTTAATATTTAATAGGTTTTTTTTGTCAATATAATTAAAGTAAAATTACTGAAATTATAAAAAGCATCATTAGATTTTCATAGGATGACCAAGCAACGTTAATTCGATAAGTATGATTGGAAGAGAACCAAAAAATAAAGTATGATATGAAATCTAATAAAATTATATGATATTGATGAGTCCAAAATATGATAGAGATGATTATAAGATAACCAAGTTTCTAGGTATATAATTTAGGAGATGTATTTAATTTAGAGTTCTGTAACATCCCGTTTTGAGAAAAATAATAAAATTTCAAGTTTGACCAGTTTGATTTTGAGTGGGCTCAGAGTTGACTTTTTGTGTGGTTATAATTTGGCTTTGACTGTGGTACCGTTGCGTAGAGCTAGTCGATACGAGTCCGTAGACTAGTAGTACGCTTAATTCGGAGTTAAGACCAGGAAGTTATGGTCATTTTAGTGCGAAAGGCTTTTTGATAAGGACTGATATTTTGGATGGGAAATGACCATTTTGCCCCTGTCTGCATCTTTAAATTTTGGCCAAGTCTGGAATTTTCCAGACCTCACCCGCGCCTCCCACAAGCTTCACCCTGTGCCTCCTTTCTTTCGCCGGTAACGGCTGTTTCCCCCACCTGATTGGACCGGCTCTAACACGAAACTCGAAGCCGACAACCTCCTCTTCCTCCTCGTACAGGTGGTTCACCGTGAAACGACCCAGATCGCCGAAAATTTCAACGAGACCGAGGGCTCGTGCAACCCGTGCAACCGTACACTGTTGCGACACCACCTTTGGCCGGCCATATCTCCCTGTTCCGGTGGAGTTAGGGAGCGTGCTTGGTACCGTTGGAAAGTTGGTGCGACGATCTACATTTTTGTACCAAGATTGACACCGGAGACTGCCGTATCAAGTCGAAAAATGGCCGCGAAGTCTCGGAAAAACCACCCCCGACAGCCACCTTTCCACCTAGATCTACTCCGATCGCTGGCGAGTGGGACGACACAGCCACCACCACAAGCTTCAGACGACGCCGGCGACCAAATCTGCACTTTCCCGAGCTCCGAAGACCGCCTCACGCGCCACACGCGCCGCCTGACCCGAGCTCCACGCGCCGTCGCCGATCTGCTCCACCACCGGCGAGTGAGTGCTCACCTCCCGTCCTGACGCGTTCCGGGGGTCGTGGGCAAGCTTGCTGTCCAGTCAATTTGACCCAATTTTGGTCGGATTCGGAAACGCCCAATTTCGGTTGAGGTCCGATCTTCCGGGATCGATTCTGACCATTGGCGAGGACGAATCTTGGAATTGAAGGTAGATTCTCGTTCTTTGCATCTTCAATTTCGTTTCGGTATAAAGTTTGTTGAAATCAGACTTGAGACGGAATAATTCAAATTTTGGAAATTTTGCCGTTAAGGGCATTTTGGTAATTACAAAAATTGAAGGGCAATTTTGGTATTTAGTGTTTTAATTTTGTATTTGGAAACTTAGAGGACTCCTCTGAGCCTTTGGTTAGTTTTTGGTAATTAAAAGATTTTCGGTAATTATTGTTAGGTGTTCATGCACGTTCGAGGGTTGGACCGGAGATCCAGCAGGAGCACGCGTCAGACCAGTGAGTGCATTTATTTTCTAAATCATTTTGGGATTATATATTATTATGATTTAACTGCATATGATTTGTTTTGATTGAAATTTCTTGCGCTTTTAAATTATGCTTATTAAATATTTTATATTCCGATTTAAATTATTGATGATTTAAGATTAAATGTGCATTTGTGTTTTAAATGATTATCGGTGATTTTGATATTTTGGATATTTTACAATTTTGTGGAAATTGGTGATTTAAAGAAAAATTATGGCTTTTGTGGAATTTAAGAATTTTGGGGCAATTTTCTGATATGCGAAATATTTGATTGTTTTCGTAAAACTTTTCAAAAGAGAAGATTTTGGAAATTTGTTTAAAAGTAAAAGGATTTGAAAAATTGTTGATATTCGATGATGGAGGATTTTGGATTTGGTTTTGAGGAGTACCACATGGTAGGGGTGGGCGCGGTCTGGTTTGGTCTGGTTTTTTATAAAAATTCAGACCAAACCATAGATGGCGGTTTAGCTTAACAACAAACCAAACCAAACCATTAAGACCATTCAAACCAAACCAAACCAAACCATTCATAAACGGTTTGGTTTAACGGTTTAGACTGCGACATTTAATTTTATAGTCCAAAATAACTGCAAGACTAAAATTTAATTTTGTAGTTCAAAATTTAAACTAATTTTAATACTACAATACTAAATTCAAATTAAAAATATTACAATTCAAAATCTAAATTAAAACAATGTATTACAATCCAAGCTAAAAATTAACAATTAAAAATATATATTAGTTATATATATATTATTAATAATAAAAAATATTATAAATGTATATAATATTAAGTGCGGTTTGCGGTTTGGTCTGATCCAAAAATTATCCAAACCGCAAACCAAACCATTAATGACGGTTTTTTAACATAGTAAACCAAACCAAACCATTATCTTCTACAAACCAAACCAAACCGAACCAAAAGCAACCGTTTGGTTCGGTTTTGCCCACCCCTACCACACGGTATCGAGATGTTGATTGAGATATTGGATTATTATGCGCGCTATATGTATTATGCCATCCTCTGCTGCGGACACGTGTCAGGAGAGAGATGATGACGATCTTGCCATGACGGATTTGGGACGCCGGTTCGTTGTGATGAGTTTACCCCCCTCCCCCTGCCTGTGACGCCATCAGGACACTGAGGGTCACACGACACGATACTATGTTGTGGTACTGGTTGGGTTTTATATTTGTTGATTGCTAATATTAAATTGATGGTTTTGAATTTGTGGGTTGGAGCTCATGGTATTTGGTTTTAGATCGGTGTTGGATTTGAATGATTTGGATTTATACGATTTGGATTTATATGGGTTGATTTATATGATTTGGATTTATACGATTTGGATTTATATGGATTTGTTTTATATGATTTAGATTTATACGATTTGGATTTATATAATTTTCGATTTACGGTTGCAGTTATGATTTTGTATTCATGGATTTTGCCTTATGGTTTTAGTGATTGATTCGTGTTTTCAATGATCGTTTTAAATTACGTTTTCGCCCCACAAACTGTTTATAATGATTTAATGATTTTGGGGATTAAACCAAGGGTTTTGCGAAATGATTTTCAAAACGGGGAACCTTTCAACTGAGTGACGAGAGGTTTGAGTGTAAAGGATTTAAATTGTTGAACTTGTATTTTGTAGTTATCTAGGAGCACTCACTGAGATTTTATATCTCACGTTTTGTGTTTTAACTTCGTTCCCTAGGTCCTAGATGCAGATCCTCGTGAGCTACCATCGGCATCGCATCCGCATATCGCATCTGTACTCGACTTCCGCTACTACTTCTTCTTATGTATTAAATCATGTTCTCTTTATTCTGTTTATTGTTGTATTTGTATCATTTATATTTTGTTATCTTATTTAGTGATTCTGTCATTCCCACATTCTCCCTAATCTGTTATGTTATTTATTTCAGTACGACTAGTTGTTTGTTGCAATGCATATCTTATCAACTTTTTGTCCTATTTATTATTTTATTGTTTATTGAACTCCTTTTCAGATGAGGATTCTATCGGCTGCTGAAGGGTTCTGGTGGAATCTTCCTCAGGCGGGGCCTCTCCGGTTAATCTGGAAGGATTTCCGGGGCGGGTCCTGTTAGTTCAATGCATTTAAATAGAGTTAAATATTTTAAAATAATTTATACATCGTTTTGGATTTCATTCTATATAGAAATTTATAAGAATCTAATGAAATTCTTGAAAAAAAAAATGAATATTTCACTTGTACATTTTTATTCATTATTTTTTTTTAAAAAATATAATGAAATTCATTAAAATCTATCATTTTTTTTAAATTTTTTAACGTTAAAAGACTTTTTGAATACCTTAGGTCTCTAGATTTAAAAGACTTTTTTAAAGTTTTAATTGAATACATCTAAATTTTATTAGATTTTTATAAAATCTATTAAAATCTGAATTGAATATATCTTAACTTGACTTGTGTAGCTTTTTCTAAACTCTGAATTTAATACTCATATACTTTTAAACTTTTTTAGAATTTTACTAATTTTAAATTGAATACACCTTTAATACTGATAAAAATATCACAAATCATTAACAAAAGAACAATAACATAATCTGTGGGTATTATATAATACCTAGATTCTCCATTTATGATATTGATAAGTCCAAATTAGAATAAAGACGGTTACAAAAGAACTAAATTTCTAGTTATATAATTTATATACTTTTGATCAAAGAGAACCACAAATCATATTGTTAGGATAAAAATTATATAATTTTGAGTTAAATGATTATAAAAGCTGTAAAAAGTATTGTAAACAAAATATCAATTATATGATTTCTTTTAGAAAGGAGGAAATTTGAAAAAAAAAAAAAAAAAAGAAAGAAGAAATTTGAAGGAAAAAAATATAAGAAATTTGATATGGTTTAATTGAAGAAATTTGCGGCTAACTTGTTTTGAGGAAAGAAAGAAAAGGCGGGAGTGGGGAAATATCAAATTAAAGCTCCCCAAAAGAATCTTTCAAAAAAGAAAAAAAGCTACCCAAAAGAAAATTTTTTTTTTTTGGTGAATTACCCAAAAGAAAATTAGACATTCTTAAATAACACCGCGCCAAAAGTCCACCTCATCGATCCGTGTGGTTTGATTCTGACGAACCAGAACTAAACGCGTGTATATCTCCATTACACGCAAACCATTCTTCACGCATCTCTCTAAGCCGTTGATTTCCCATTTTTGCCTCTGCGCAACCAACGGGCGTGCTTATTCCATGTCATCAATCCGCGCCTTTTTCTATCTTCCAATTATATGCAAGCAATCACCTCTATAAATATAAAAACCTAACGCAGTCTCAAATCAGTGCTATAATCCAACGAATCAGTATCTTCTCCTTCGTTGAAATATCTGCTTGTTTCTCTAGAAAAAGCTCAGATGGCACCAAAGGCTGATAAGAAACCCGCTGAGAAAAAGCCAGCCTCCGAGAAGCCGGCGGAGGAGAAGAAGACGGTTGCCGAGAAGGCTCCGGCAGAGAAGAAGCCCAAGGCCGGCAAGAAGCTACCGAAAGAAGGCGGTGCTTCAGCCGGAGATAAGAAGAAGAAGAGGACAAAGAAGAGCGTTGAAACCTACAAGATCTACATCTTCAAGGTGCTGAAGCAGGTTCATCCCGACATCGGTATCTCCAGCAAGGCCATGGGAATCATGAACAGCTTCATCAACGATATCTTCGAGAAGCTTGCTCAGGAGGCTTCCAGGCTCGCTAGGTACAACAAGAAGCCAACCATCACGTCAAGGGAGATCCAGACTGCTGTGAGGCTTGTTCTTCCCGGCGAGTTGGCTAAGCATGCGGTCTCTGAGGGGACTAAGGCGGTGACCAAGTTTACCAGCTCTTGAAGTCTTTTGAAGGCTTTTTGTGGATGTTCTGGGGTTTATTTTGTGGTTAGTTCTTGAATGGATTGTGAAGAACTGAAGAATTAGGGTTAGGGTTTTATGCTTTTATATTTTGTATTTTTGTTTCTTCCGTTATTAACCAGATGTAACATACTGATCCGTTTTAGGTGTGGTTGAAAGGCAAGTGCTTTAACAGTTTACCCAACTGGTCTTATTCTTCTCGTGTTCTGTTTTGGTATTGCTTCCGTTTCATTATGTCCTGTATATTTGATTTCACGTACACTGCTCTTTGGAATAAGATGATAATGGCAGTTTATCTGATTCAATTTATTTTTTCTGGATTAACCCTAATTTTAGCATAAAAAAGAGGAGCTATTTTCTTTTTTGGTAAATTAGAGGTTATTTTTGATATATGGGTATTTCGGCAACATATCACTGACAGTGGATTTGTGTTAGTACTGCCTTTTGGAGAGTGGATTGTGATTACTTTGAGGTTGTTTCTAATGCCTGATGATGCTTGATTTTTGTTTTGTTGATGGTGGAAAGTATCGGATTCTTTGCTTTATAGCGTATTGCTTGATGGAAGAGGAACACAAGGGATTATGCTTTGTGTGCTTTTGTATAAAAATTGGGAACTCAAAACCTGAATACTACCATGAAGCAAGCTCGATATGATATGATGAGCAGAAAGGAGAACCAAATATGAGTTGTAAACTTATAAATCAAGATCCAAGTTCTTAGTGGATGTATAAATTTTTGTGAAGCAGGTAAAATGATTGATGGAATAGATGCTGAAGGGTGCTGAATTTGATGTGGTATTTGGTGCATCTAGTATATGCAGTAATTCAGGCGTGTGACTTATAAAAATGTTGGTCGAATATGAGCAATATAAATTGATAAAGTCCTCACTGAGATGACTTTAGTATCCATGGGATTTATTTATTTCTGCAGATTTGCCACTTGGAGTGGAAGAGAAAATCTGATGGTGGAGGGAGGGACTTCACAGATTTCTCTTGTGATTGTGAGGAGAATAAGAGTAGAACCTTGTTCTTCTGTTTGTCTAAGCCCACACTTTGGGGGCCTTGTCCTTACCTTCGCGATAAGAGAAGATTGGAAACGAAAAAGAGAGAGAATATTGAAGACTTTGGTTGCCTCTGCATTTGAACTGGTGTCACTTCTGTTTTTGTTTTTGGCAGATTTGGCTCTTTGATCAGAGATAGTATTGGTTATCCGTACGTCAAGTTGAACTTTGCGGTTAGTAATTGTTCATTTTAATATATTTCGGTATTCTTTTATCAATTGGACTTCTGATCAAATTTCTAGTGTTTTTCAGCGTTTTTGATAGTTTTTTCTCCATGATTTATCCTTATTTTTCTGTATAATAAGAATCCTTTTACTAGCTGAGCATGTATGTTTTTAAATATATGAGAAATGATTATTGTCATTCATTTCTTTTGAGATATATTAACTTGCGTGATTCATTCATATTGTTTACCTGAAACTCTTCTCTGTACATCGTTGGTCGACTCCAAGTTCACCAACTAGTGAAAAAGAATGCAAATGTCCTACTTCCATTTTCCTGCCACAGACTATTACACTTTCTCCCTATTTAGTTGACCCTATTAGTTATGAAAGGATAAGAAGGGTAATCATTATAACTTTTAGACTTGAGATCATTGAATCTTCATAAATATTCACTACTAAGTGCCATCTTAGGATATACCTATTGCTATAATCATTTGTCCTGTATATAAATATTATTTTTCTGTTTCATCTAATAAACCATTTAACTAGTTTTGTCAGGATATCTGATATTTAGGCTCTGTATTGAGTTTCTTATTAACTATAGTCCACCAATTGGAGAGGAGAAGGAATCTTATAATGTATGTTGCAGAAGCTGTGAAGTTAGTGATTGTACTATTGAGAATACACCTCCAAGTCTAGAGTTCAAACCTTGACCTGGGTGAAATTGTCCCTTCCCCTAGTTGTAATGAGTTTGCTACTAGTGATTGTACTATTAATGAAATGGCATTGCATGGTCTTGCATCAATTGATTGCCACTCTGATGTTGCAAAAATATATGATTGTTATTTCTTTTGATCTGACATTGCAACATGAAAACTTGACTTTTGCAATGGGACTTTGTTGAAGATTGGTATGGTTCTAGCTTTGATAGTTTGGGCTAAATTATAATCGATTGAGTAGGCAAATTATTGCCAAATTATAAAATTGGTTGTTAACTTAGTTCTATCATTAAAATGTGTCAAAATTCCTAGTAGTAGTTGCATGTGGGGTGTTTGTCATCACCATCAAGTTGCAATATTTTACCTGAGACCAATATTTTCATCTTTTTTGTCAAAGTGGGTTTGAGTTGGAACAAATATTGGACTTCTCTTAAGTGCCATCCATGCAGCATCATCTGATTGCTCTTAATAATCAACAAAGAGAGAATGAAAAGAAAAGAACCTGAAATTTAGGTCCTTAGTTTTTCAATTAGTGTGTGCAGGTACAGCTAAAAGAAAAGGTTCATGTTTAAATCAGCAAGTCAGGTGGATACCAGAGAGGAGAGGTTGGCAATGATATCAGGTATGGGAAACTTTTTATCCTTGTTTTTCACATTGGGGCTTGAGATAGGTCTAGGATTGAAGTTCCTAGGTCACACTCAAGCACACCTAATGGTTCTAATTAAAAAGAAAAAGAACCGCAGGCCTAAAATGTCCAATCAGAAAACAACTGAAGTGTCATTTCATTTTACTATATTCAACATTCAGAGAATACAATTCATATTGGTTGTTAGGTCTAAACTCTAAAGGTCGAACTTCCATTTAGGTCCTAGTCCTCTATGCAGCATCACTAGATAGTCTCATTGGAAAGAATAAAAAGAAAGTAAGGTAGATATTTTTCTGATGTGATGAGTTGGATGCCATTGGAAATTTACATTACAAAGTTTAACTAGAAAATAATTGCACTGTAATTTCATTTCACTATATATGTCGAGATCCTCTTATGTATAAGCTATGGGTGGACGCTGTTGGTTTTAGCATTGAAAAATTTAGTCGGTTTTGGTATGTATAGTAACCAACCGAACTGAATAAAATTTAAAAACCGGTTAAAACTGAACCGGTCAGTTTGGGCTTGAAGTAATTGGGCTGAAAATACAGGTCCAATTCATCAGATCAAAAATAATAAATTCAGTTTATTGGACCAAAAATAATATGCATTATTGGATCAAATTTTTTAGGCCCAACTGTTCAACCCAGCCACATCATAAAAACCTATTTGATCTAATTTTTTTAACAAATAATATAGCTCTTAAAAATTTAGTATAACACTTAAAATTATAAATTAAAATGCAATTCAAACATAAAACCTTAATAAAAACACAATCCACATAAAATAAAATAATTAAAATGTAATCCAAAGTCCAAATTGAATTAAAATACAATCCAAATTTAACTAAAATGCAATTTAAAGTCCAAACTTAATTAAAATACAATCCAAAAAACTTAGATAAAAAAACAAATTGGTAGGTGTACGCTCAAAACTCTTTCATCTTGTCCATTTCATCTAAATGATCTTCCATTGAAAAAATAAATAAAAAATATGCAAGCAAATTCAATTAAAACAACAAGCATTAAATAGAACTAGATATTTTTGATATATATTAAATGGTGGAACTATATACCAATAGCATTAAATAAAATTATATAGCAGAGGCAGATACCAAATATAGCATTGACCAAATCTAAAGCTATGACTTTTTTGTTTTAATATCTCGTTATTGCTTATTTTTTATTTTTGTTGTTGTAAATGCCTTTGTATATTTACAATTCTAATCTGGCAGATAGCATGCATTAAATTGCAATTCAATTATTTAAATGGTGCATTAAATGATGCACCTTCAAAAAGACAATAGTCCGATTATTTAAATGATGCTTTAAATTGCAATTCCATTAAATAGATGCATTCACCTAATCATTAATCTACAAGCACATGCCACGGTCTAAAAAGGAAAAAATATGCATTGCATTTACCTACCAACCATTAACCTACAAGCCGTCTAAACTAAAGATTTTATTTTTTATACAATACAACCAGATGCACAAAATACAATCAGATGCAAAATATGAAGAAAACATACATGTTTTTTTTATTTTTTTTTAATTTTTTATTTTTTACAAACAACCAGATGCAAAATATAAGGAAAACATACATTCTCTAAACCAGAGCTTGCCGCTGATGCCGGAGAGAAAAGGAAGACTTCCAGTGTGAACCATCGGCCGGCGTGGGAGAGAGATTTCGTCGACACCGACGAGAAAAAGAGAAGAAGCCTCTCCTTAGTCTTCACCGTGAAGAACTTCTCCTCACTGTCGCCAAATAGAGCCTAATGTCGCCGTTGTTTCCAAATTTTCAGCTGTGAAGAACTTCTCCTCACCAGACATAAAAGAAGTCGAACACTTGGCGGCTTAGAGGTGAATTCGAAATGTTAGGGTTTTTTTCTTATTTTCACTTTTGTTTAATATTTTTTAAAAAACTAATTTTGCAAAAAATTAAAATGAATGGTGGTGATTTAATCTAAAAATGTATGGTGGTAGTGATATAAGGAGATTATCATTTTCGATCGGTTTGGTCAGTTTCATTTTATTTTATTTTATTATTATTATTTTTTTTTTGACGAATTGGCATTCATTTGTTTTACTTTAGTAAAACCGGTCAAAATCAGTAGCGAGTGAATAACTGAACCAAATTGGCTAGTCGGTTTGGTCGATTTTTCTGGTTCTGACCTGTTTCTGCCCACCCCTAATATAAGTTAGTCATGTAATTTAGAATTTGGTTCTCCAATCAATTTATATAGAATTCTGGTAACTTAATTCGAATGCCATAGTTCACCTCATTTTCAAGGGAGTAACTCAATTGTATGCAAATAGCATCAAAGCCTTTATTGCGATAATAGCGAAGCCTTCAAACCCACTAAGGAAGATGTTCTTAAATTGTCAACAATAAGCTGATCAGTCAAAGGCAACACTCTTAGCATCTTCCATGATGAAAATATATACGTCTTCAATGGAAGTTTTCCAGTATGCCTTTTTTTTTGGGTCCATGATCATTGAGTTAAAACTTTTCTTCACTCTTTCCCCTGAATTATTCTTATGGGGAAGATATCTAAATCAGGTGAATATAGAGATGTACAAGAAGAACGTGATTCATCGAGTCTTCATATATAATCTATGAACTTTTAAAATTCCACCTCAAGGAAGGAAGATGAAATCAATTTTCCTCGTATGAAGAAAAATGTAGAGGTAAATGGAGGGAAGAAGAAAGATTCACTCAATGGCCAATTACATGGAAAATAAGAAAATTGGAACTGCATCAGAGAACATGTTTAATGTAATTACAGAATTTGCCAAGAATGCTGCAGGGTTGTCCACTGTTGATATGTTTATTGTTGAAACTGCAAGAACATATTCATTTTTACTTGGTTTGAAGTCTCTGCTGTTATTGGAGTGTTGGGGTTTGATGCTATTGGTCAGTAGTAAATGTATTATACAACCATTAAGTGAAGCATTTGATAACATTATTGAACTATGGCATATGTATGAAGCTCTTAAAGTTATGTATAAACCTAGTTGGAGTCTTATGTGAATGAAAAAGACACCTCTGGGAGAGCTCTTCCTAGTTAGGTTCGATTGTAGCTTGAACGAGATTAGGGCTAGCTATGTTGGCAATCTCGTGGCTAAACCCAAAAAAAAGAAGTTATGTATAAACCCAGTTGGAGAAACAAATCTAATTTGCACACATACACATAGAGTTAGTTATATGAACCATAAGAATTAAACGACACAACTTTAAAACAAATGGAGAGTAAGTGTTTCTAGTACAGAAAGTTACTTTTGGTGCTTTCCCAGATGACAATGTTTAGACTGAATTAAAATTACAGTAAACTTTTAGAAAGTTCAAATTCACTATTGTTTTATTATGCAAATTTTTGGGCTTTGTGTAGTTAAAAATAACAATTCAAATAGTTGGAAATTATCCAGAGCTCTGAGGCCTTTTGAAAAATTCACTTCTGAAAACTCTATTTCTTTGAAAATCAGAATTCTAGAAAGTTTGTAGGTGGAACTTATGCGGCTGGCAAGTCTCCACAACCACAAGCCTACTTGCCATTTTGGACATATCTAATTTTACTTTCTTTACTTTCCCCAACTATTCTAGTCATTATTGATCTACATGAATTCAAGTTTATGGGAACTGGGTTGAGTTTTGTTCATTTAGTTTAATAGAGCGAAGTTATAAATGCCATTTCTTTGGTCTGGTTTTGTTAGGGCTTCACATCTTGTATGATTTGGTATCCAAACCAAGACTTCCAAAATTAATAGCAGGAATTGTAGCACTTATTGATGTGAATTGGAATGAATTATTTTAAGTTTTGGTCAAATTTGATTGAATCAGAGTTAAAAAAGTGCAGTCCAGTCTCATATTCTTAATGGATTGAGAATTAGCAAACTTAAAAATTGACAAGACTCACCCTGGAAATCCCTCCGGATTCTCCAGAGAGGCTCCGCCTGAGGAAGATTCCACCAGAACCCTTCAGGGTAGCCGACAGAATCCTCGTCCGAAAAAGGGTTTAATAAACAAATAAAACAATAAATAAGACGAGAAGTAAGATAAGATATGCATCGCAACCAATATCAACTAGTATTACTGATATAAACATTAAAATAGTATATGAAGTAGGTGAGAATGACAGAGCCACTAAGAGTGATAGATAGAAAAATATAAATAATACAAATCCAACAATAAACGGAAATAAAGGAAAAGAGTCTAATACAAGTAAAGGCAGTAGCGAAAGTTAGGTATGAATGCGATATGCCAGTGGTAGCTCACGAGGACCTGCAGCTAAGACCTAGGGAACGAAGTTAAAAACACAAAACGTGAGATATAAAATCTCTGTGAGTGCTCCTAGGTATCTACAAAATATAAGCTCGGTAGTTAAAATTATTTTCACTCAAACCTCACGTCACTCAGTTGAAAGGTTCCCCGTTTTAAAAATAATTTCGCAAAACCCTCGGTTTTTATCCCCAAAATCATTAAATCACTATAAACAGTTAGGGGCAAAAATGTAATTTAAAATGATCATTGAAATCACGAATCAATCACTAAACCATAAATATAATCTCAACAAGAAACATTAAATTTATTTGTAAACATGTTTATATAAAATGGCAAGTAGAAACATTTGCTAAATCCAAAATCGATCTAAAACCAAATACCATGAACACCAACCCATAAATTCAAAATCCACAATCTAAAACAATGAGGCAAAATCCATGAATCCAAAATTGTATGAATCCAAAACCATATAAATCCAAATCCATAAATCCAAATCTTATAAATCAAATCATATAAATCCAAATCCATAAATCCAAATCTTATAAATCAAATCATATAAATCCAAATCTTATAAATCTAAATCAAGTACCACATCACAGTATCGTTGCCGTGTGACCCTCAGCGTCCTGACGGCATCACAGGCGGGGGGAGGGGGGTAAACTCATCACAACGAACCGGCGTCCCAAATCCGTCATGGCAGGATCCTCATCATCTCTATCCCGACATTTGTCCGCAGCAGAGGATGGCATAATAATATAGTGCGCACAATAATCCATATATCTCAATCATCATACAATACCGTGTGGTACTTCTCAAAATCATTTCTAAAATCATCCATGATATCATCAATTTTTCAAATCTTTTTCTTTTTAAACCATTTTGCAAAACCTTTTATTTTTAAACAATTTTCCAAAAATCTTCTATTTAACAAAATTTACGAAAAACAATTAAATATTTTGAATATCAAAAATTTGCCCCAAAAATTTCTTAAATTCCACCAAAGCCACAATTTTCTTTGAAATTACCATTTTTTTTATAAACTTGCTAAAAATATCCAAAAACTTTAAATCCATTAAACAATCAATCAAAACACAATTTCATATTTATTCCAAATAAATGGGAAAATCATCAAATCATAAAATCAAACTCATGTAAATATTTAAATCATCAAAAACATATTTAATAATTAAAATTTAATGCATAAGGAAAAATTCAATTCACACCATTAATTAAAATTCAAATCAAATATAGCATATATTCCCAAAATGATTTAGAAAATAAATGCACTCACTGGTCTGACGCGTGCTCCTGCTGGATCTCCGATCGAGCCCTCGAACGTGCACGAACACCTAAAATAAATTACCAAAACACTCTTTAAATTACCGAAAACTAACCAACGGCTCAGATGAGTCCTCTAAGTCTCCAATTACAAGATTAAAACTCTAATTACAAGATTGCCCAACAATTTCAGTAATTACGAAAATACCTCAATATTTTCAGAAATTACGAAAATGTCCTAAATCGGCAAAAATCTCCAAAATACACGGATTTTCCCGTTTCAAATCCGATTTCAGCAAACTTTATACCGAAACGAAATTGAAGATGCAAGGAACGAGAATCTACCTTCAATTTCAGGATTCGTCTTAGCTAATGGTCGGAATTGGTCCCGGAAGATCGAATCTCGGCCGGGATTGGGCGTTTTCGAATCCAACCAAAATTAGATCAAATTGAAGGTACAACAAGCTTGTCCACGACCCTAGGAACGCGTTGGGACGGGTGGTGAGCACCCACTCGCTGCCAGCATCCTTGCCGGAGGCGATGAAGATCCGACCAAAGATTGAGTCCATTGGGGGTGCAAACGGCGGAGGCAGCAGGAGAGGGACCCTGGGTTAGCTTCAACGGCACGAGGCGGAGCTTCCTGGATGGGCGGTGCACCACACATTGCCAGGCCTAATCACAGCCATGCACCATCGACATGTCTCGGTCTAATGCATGCTAGGCATTATTCCATTCCATGCTTTGTTGCCCATTAGCAACAATTTGAGCATAAATATGGTTGCAACTTCCTAAGATATCCAAAGGATAGATGTAATAATCTACAATGTCATAACCAAATAGTCTTTCAAATTTTGTTTACTTCATCAATCCTACTTGCTTGACATGTCTCCGGTTTTCCATTCTCTGTCAGACCTAAAAGTAAAATTTTCCCGATCTAACACCATAACCAAGAATTTTTTTTGGTAAAAATGTCTTAAAAAATACAATATGGAAAAAAACAGATGCCTTACCAACATTACGTGGATGAGCAACATTCATTTCATGTTGATGTTGTTCTTCTTTGGTAGTAGCTATAACAATCTTTCTTGTTATTTGCTTTCGTAGTTTTTTTGTAACGCTACACTCTCTCTCAAACCAATATTGTCTCCAATTTAGACAACTCCAGAGTTCTTTCCAACATTGAAACTAAATGCTCTAAAAAGGCCTTAGTTATTAAAAGAGTGCTCACTTTACATTTGAACCATTACTGTTTGACACCTTTATACACCTGGGTGATGTGGGATTGGACACCGATCTATGCCAGTAAGGTAGCCTGCCAGTGCCCCGCACCCGCCCACACTTACCCTGACTCCAAATCTTGGTCGTCACATTTTTGGTGAAGTTCCACCAATTAGAATAGCTAAGAATCTTATAGCACTGCTGTTTCAAATGACTTTTTTCACCACAATGAGAACATATAAGGTTGTCAAATTTTCTAGTTGGATAATTTTGACTTTTTAAGGTTCTAGATGGAGCTCTAAGTAGGGCTCTGGATGAGACACCATAAGGTATTCTTTGTCGACTCCAATTAGACACCAAAGTTTTTAGAAGTGGCACAAGAACCCACATTTGTATTTTTCTGTTAGTACTATTGAAGAATAGGAACAAGTTCATTACAATATGTAGGTAAATGACGACCATTATGCAGGATGAAAAATGATTTTCGATTTAATTTTAAAATACATGTTTGGTGGTGGAAACATGAATAAACCGTTGTATCAATGATGGTGTCATTAAGTCAATGAGCCAATTCTTGACTTTGTGGTTTTTAGTAATCCACGTATTAAGATTGGGATCTCCAGTTTCTGTTTTTGTTTCTCCAGTGAGATATTCGGTTTTTATTGTGGGCACCAACACATATTTCCATAAGTTGAGACCATAGTGAGTAATTGGTCTCATCAAGTGTGATCCTAGTCTAAAATGCATAATTATCTTGGTGAACAATGGTTTGTGATGATTGTGCCATATTGGTTAGCACAATTGAAACAGTCTGTTGAGGATTAGCCATCAAAATTTTGGATAAATGGATATGCGGTGGATACAATATTCAAAATAAGAACTTCACAATTTAAACTGTGATTCAGGATAAACAATTCAAAATTCGATCCGTTTGAGAACTTTCTTAAGGATAGAATACAATGTTACCATGTAGAAACTCAAAGTATTGAAGTAATAATTCTCTATGATATTATTTTTCTCCATTGAGAATGTATATAAAAGAACAAGCCTATACATTATAAGAAAGCATCAGTATTTCGATAATCACTCTATACCAAATATCTTATAGTCAACATAAGAATGACAACAACGTGGGGTGGGGGGAAGGAGGCCTTCCCTGTACCCTGCCCAGTGGAGATTTTTCTTCTCGTCCTTGCAACATTCCCCGTATATGCAGGAGGTGGGGCAGAATGATGATTCCCTCAGACAGGGCGAGCATCCCCATTCCTAGCCCCATTTTTTAAATTTTTTTTTTTTTTTATAAAAAATGGTTAAAATGTTTTATGTATTTTTAAAAATAATATTTTGCAATGTTGTTATTTCAATTTCAAACAAAATTAAATGTGTAAAAAAGTAATTTACATTATATATAATATAAATGGGGCGGGTAATGGGCGAAAACTATATTTTTCATCCTCGACTTGACATTGCCCCAGGGAAAATTTTTTTACCCTTTTCTTGTCTTCATTCTCTGTTTGACTAGAGATTCTCCACCTCATTAAAGATGGATCCAGTGAAAATTGGAGATAGTAGCGCAAATTGCCATCATTTTGTTGATAAATAATATAAGGAAACAAAATCAACTAATTACTCTTAAAAATTATATTTATTATAAATAATAATATATTAACACTTCATGCTGATAGTCTCAATGAAATAGAGAGAAACAATAGAAAGAGGAGGATACAAAGAATAAAAGGAGAAAAGAAGGGTTTGGAAAAATAATTCATTACAAAAATTTTGAGTTAGAAAAATGAAAAAAGAAACAAGAGAGAGAAATGAGGGAAAAAGAAATGCTAATATAAAAATTTCTAAAGTTTTTTGCAAATTATTTATTTTAATTTTATTTTATTACATTTTAATATAAATTTATTATTGGAGCATACAATTATGGAGATACCTTTTGTATGTTAGAACTAATGGAAAAATTTAACGACTAAGATCTAATTAGCATTATTGAAACTTGAAGCTTTAGAGAGCTAGCTGATATATTATCCAATTTTGGAGGTTATCCAATTTTGGAGGTGTTGACGACATTAATCCTATATATATTTATCATAACATAAACACCAAATATATATATATATATACATATATATATATATATACTTCATAACATAACACTATTCTTTTTTTTGTTCTGCCAAACAAAGTCTACTCACACCCTATAGAAGAGTAGGACCATGATCTTTTTATGGGGCTAGACGAGAGTGCAAACCTCAATCTTTGCATTAAATAAAACTCCTCACTTTTGACTTGTAACCCTTATAACCGGTCATAACTCTTATTAACTTAATCTTTTTTTTTTCCCAGGCCGCCCTTTTTTCTTCCCCTTTCAAAGTTATTTTTTGGTTTGTTTTCTCTTATCCCCTATTCCAAACAACTCCGAGTTAGTGCTGAAGATTGTTTTCTTCGTCTTCTTCCATCTTCTTCTCATGGTAAGTTTGTTTCTTTCTTCTTGAAATTTTTTTTAGCCTGATTTTTCATCTTCAAATAAAAACCCTAAAATTTTTGAGATTCTTCTCACGGTTGCTCTGCAATTTTTTGTTTTTGTTGTTTTTTTTTTCTCTTCTCCCATCTCTTTCTCGCAGTTCTTCATCCAATTTTTTTTTTTCTTTTCTCTCCTCTTTTTCTCTTCTTCGTCGGTTGCTAATTGATTTTTTTTTCCTCTTTTCCCATTTTCTTCCTTATTGTTTGTGATGGTTAGGTAAGTTTAGGGTTTAATTTATTGTGAGAAGTTTGCACTGAACAAGGTAAGTAAATATTCCAATTTGACTAAAAAACATGTAAATTTATATTCTTTCATAAGTGCTTGATGAATTTCTAATTGATAGTTTGTGATATTATAATGCAAATTAGGCAGGTAAGGTTGTTTATCATACTCAAATCTCGTCCGTAAGACATTGTCCATCTCTAATCAGGGATGGTAAATGTAAGTACTATGATAATTTGTGATTGTATTTGTGATTTTAAGTATATTGAGTGTTCATGTTTTTGTTTTGATGCCATATGATGTTGTGTATAATAAGGAATTTAATGTGGGTGGTATATGTTTAGTTGTTTCCGTTTAGAGATGGACAATGTAGAAAGTTTGGTATATGGTGGTATATGAATAGATTGTAAAGATTTACCCTGCACGTTACACGAGTTATCCCGCATAGTAATAAGGGGTCAAAGGCAAAAGCTAAATTAGTGTCTCTGCCTTTTACCATTTATAGGGTATGCGAGGTAAATTTGTAATTAAGGGATGAAACCTTTTACCCCATGTGTATAACGAGGCACACCGCACATTAGTACGGGGGCAAAGGCAATCACATGTTTTGTGTCACTGCCATTTGTCTCGTACATTGTAAGCGAGGGCCTCAGGGATTACCCGGGGTCCTTTATTAAGGATCCTATGAAGCTTCACCCCGTGTGTACAACGGAGTACGCCGCTCTCATACACAGGAGAAAAGGCAAGCGCAAATTTGGCGTCACTGCCATTTTTTAAGTACATGGTACGCAGGGGACTCGTGGAGAACCTGGGGTAACTTTTTGAAGATCCATTACAGATAAACCTTGTGTTGTACATGGGGTACCCTGCACTCGAAGACGAGAGGCAGATGCCAACATCATTCAGGTTCTCTACCTTCTATCCTGTAGATCAGTGCGGGGCCCTGCAGTTTACACTGGGGTGAATACTTTACATATGTTTTACAGTTTTACCTCACTGTTTCAAATTTCCTTTTTAGTATGAAATGTTGTTGTATAACTCATTCTATGCACATGATGTTTTTGATGAAACAGAAGAATGGAAAGATAATATTCATTCAAAGAAATGGTATGTGAATGGATGATTTAGTTATTAGTGAGTACAAAGCTATTTCAAATTGTTTGATAGATAAAATAATTTTCTACTGCCATGTGGAAAAAAATCTATTTTTGACTATAAATTTATATTTCATTATATTTTATTGTGTTGCAGTAATAGTGAGGTTGAACTTCGCAAGAAAAATGGTGATTTTAAAGTTAATGCGGATGTAAGTATAACAATTTATTGTCTGTGAGTAGTAGTTACATGAGAAAAATAAAAAATATAATGCTGAGGTTTTTCTATGTTTAGGTTATGAAAGAATTTGCTAGGGAATGGAAAGAGCTTGATGTTGAAAAGAAAGCAAAATACGAATGGGTTCGGGCTGAGATGAAACCGAGTTTTGTTAGCAGATGTACTCCAGAAAACTATGGAGCTTTGCAGAAGGTTTCAACGAAGCTCAACATAAGGCAGTAAATGAATTAGGCTTCAGTTGTTTTATAACTCAGAAAATGTGTGGGATAAAGAAGCAACTGGTGGCGTGGCTGGTGGATCAATTTTATCAAAGTTCTTGTACACTCACACTTCACAGAGTGCATTACACAATAGGTTTACATGATGGGAATGACTGCTGGGACTGGTTGATCATGACGGTGAAGTTGATGACACATTTTCTATGGATGACGTTGAGGTGCTAAAAAGGAAATACGACACAGACGACACAGGCATATCGATTGCTGACTTGCAGGCTCTATTATTCAAATGTCGTGAACTCGATGATGATTTCAAGGTGGTATTCACACTCTTTCTTATGGGGACAATCTTGAGTCCTAACTCAAGAATGTTTGTAAAAACAAGCGATATTGGGCAAGTGACGAAGCTTGAACTAATTAGGAAGCAGAAGTGGGCACTGTTTACATTCAATGGGTTTGTTGAGGGGATGAAGAAGTATAATGAGCGCGATCTACTCAATATTCCTGGATGCCTCCTAGTTTTACATGTTAATCATCTATAATTACCTTCTGAATCACATTGTCTATGCATAGCGTACGTAATTTTGCTAACCTATTTTTCTTTACTTCATTTTTATTCCATTTCATACAGCTTTTTTACCTGGGGTTGTCTTCGACTGCGAAAAGATTCATCAGAAGATCGTTGACCCCAGTTACTGCTTAGGGAGAATTTGAGATGAAGCAATTCATGAAGATATTCACTCGAAATGGAGGTTTCCTCTTTGACATGGTAAATTTAGTAAATATTTTGCATGTTTATGTGTTTTCCTAAATTTGTTCATATTACTCTGCCACGCGTACTTTGATTTTTTACCCCGTTGTCACTTACATATCAACTTCGTGTATTATATGTTATGCAGAGCGAAGCATCAACATCGAAAGAAGCTAGGATAAGAGTTCTGGCCTAGGAAAATGATGATATGAAGGATATCAGAGCAGCTATACAGGTCATTCAAAAAGATGTTGCTATTTTGACTGGAAATGTCATAGCTTCGGACGATAACTATTGAAAATTCAAGGCATATGTGACAGATCACCTTGCAACCATTTCTCAAGTTGAAGGAAGCAGTTGAAAAGTTGATTGTGAATGCCTCAAATCCAGATACCAAAGATGACAAGGTCGGGATTAAGATAGAGAAGAGTAAGGATGAAGAACCAATGCCAGCTAGCCACTGTGAGACAGGAAAGAAGGAGTCTTTATTCGTAATGGTTTCCACAGAAGAAGAAATTGCACCGAAGAATGGTGCTGACAATGATTCATCCTCATTTGATATGTCACACTCCGCGAAGCATTTTGATACGTTGGTGAAAAAGCTAGCACCCGATGGAGTAAGGAAATTTGGCATTTGTTATTTATTTTGTTTGTCATTTCTGTTGCATAATCTTCTTTGATTGTAATGAGACTCTAACTTTGTCATGCGAGGGGGGAAAATATTGGCACTTCTAATGCACCAACTCAACTTTATGTGTGTACACGGGCTGCAACACGTGGTAGTCGTGTGCCACTGAAGGATGCCGTTATGAAAAGAAGTGAAATTCAAAAAATGATCTTTAGCTCTTCCAATTTTATTACCGCGAGTCCATTTCGTGTCCAAAAAATGATATCTCCAGCCAATGCAAACTTATTGGACTACATTTTCAACTCTATGCTTAATCCAGAGTACGTACATTCGATAATCCTTTGAACGAGGCTAATTAATTACACTCACATTATGTTTTGTAAAATAATAGACATCAAAGTGCTGAATAATTTTTGGTGTTTTGTTAGTGAAATACTGGTGCAAATGACAAATAATTTCTATACTCGCCATGTAATTAGGTCCCTATGTCCTTAGATGTGGCTGAATGGCGATGTAAGTTATCGATAGCTTCCGATTTAGTTTCATGCACTGTTCATTGGGGTGCATACATGTCTTAACAACGTTTGGTTAATTGTGAAGACTATCTTTAGCAGCAGACATGCTAATGCTCCACCAACGCGGATCGTATGCAGACAAAGCTAGGAATTGGTTTTTGCCAACTTACATCTAGGTACGTACTTGTTACATAGATATCATATTGTGAATTTGTTTAGGCTCACTAATGGAACAAATCCTTGCATTGTATGTTTGTTTATTTTGCATTGGCTAGCAACAAGCATTGCAAAATGATAAGGACATGTCCACCTTTGACAAATAAAGAAAATTCAGGTTGCTGTACATGGGGAAGCTTCATTGTTGTGAAAATGTGAGTAATCCTTCTACCATATTGATTGTACATGAAAATTAGATATTAAAGTTTAATGCGCATGAAAATTATATATTGAGGTTGAACTCGGTATCAATATTTTATAGATATTTATTCCTCTGCATGATCCACATGGTCACTTGTATCTAATGGTTGTCTGTGCATCTGGAAAAGTCTGTGAGATATGGGATCCCCTCCCAAATGCAAGGAGAATTGTTGTTCAATAAGAGTTGGCACGCTCCATTGTAAGTTCATTGTCTTATCCTTAGTAAATTCTTGAAAGTTTTTTTTAAAGAAATGCATATTATAAATTTGATTTTAGCTACTGTGAATGGAGAGTTGTTATCATGGTTAACTAATGTGTTGCAGTTGAGTTCGTTGGATTTTCTTTTCATTGATGAAGTCCAATTGATATGCATAAATAGGAAGAATGCATGCCATTTCAGATTTGGACAACCCATTACGTCGAGGACTTGGGGCATTTTTTGGGGCTTGTCAGTCGAGCAGGACGCCAATACAAACTATCTGACATTACAAAGAGTCCATGGGTGAATCTAGGGGCACATTATAAATCAACTAAGAAATTGAACCCGATGTCCAAGCCTACAGATGAGGAGCTCATTGCATACCGTGATTGGTACTTGACGAGCAAGCCGATGACTACAACTGATGTAGAATATGGTAAAGTCCCAAGGACATTCTTTGATGGTATTTTACTGCTTGGAGGTTCGCTTCAACCTCACGTGAGTTTCATGCCATTGTTAATCCATTATATTTAACAAAATTGGTAAAAATGTTTAATTTAAATTCATTACATTTCATATATAATTGTAAACGTGCAGCACATTGACGCATGCCTATCCCACATCAGAAAGATGATGTACATGGCCTCATAGGCATTTTCAGAGCGTTATGCAATTTTGGATTGCATGCTGTGGGTGGGTTATGTCATGTCCTTCATCACTTATGAAAATACTAAATGTGTACCATTGTACAGTACTATTAATCCTATTTTCTCCTCTATTTGCAGCAAACTATGATTATATACCATAAAGATAAAATCTATTAACTATTGGAGATTAATGCATCCATCATATTTTATCAGGCATTCAAGGGTGAATATCCTATATACGGTCGGCCGTGGTGGACATGTGACTATGTAAGAATGTTTTTATATTTTATTAATTTATATCATTGGAAACTCATAGTCAAATATGTGGCATGCACATTGTGTTTACTAACATTTACATCCAAATTGTAGTTGCTAATGTTAATTAAAAATGGATACAAACACTGGCTTGTTGCACACATCAACATAACTAGGAGGACAATGCCACATGCATATGACATTTGATACCTAAAATATTGCATGTTTTTGAAATTTACAAATACTGACCATAAATCATGGACTATTTAGAACCGTATACGATTAGAAGGATGGATGACGCATTTGCCCATCAATCAGTGAGGTACGTTGGACCTATGTTGTTATTTAAAATCATTAATACAAGTCTTTATGTTTGTGTATATTGCGTATGTTTGTTAAACTTGTTAGTGACATAATAAATATGTGGTTTTTATGTAGTGAAGATTGCGGGATGTTTGCTTTGAGATGGTTTGAAAACAAATTCGGTGGGCTACTAGTCAATACTATGGAAAAAAATATTACTGTCATGAATGGAAAAAAATATAACTGTCATGAGAAAAAAATATGCGGTAAGGTTGTTCCACCAAAACTTCAAGATGTAATGTATGGCAATTATGCATCTATGAATCATTGTTGTACATTGTAATATAAGATACTTGTATGTTTAATTGTAATATTTAGTTTTTTTTTAAACATTGGAACTTATTTGTACATAATATATACATATCGAGTTTACAATTATGTATCAAAAAATCAATTTTTCATTACCATATCAATTGTAGAAGTTCAAAATCAACGAAATGGTTTCCCAAACCATTATAATTATGTATCCAAAAATCAAATATGACCTTTGAACTTCAAATATATTATAATTATGTATGCAAAAATCTAATGTTATAATTAATTATGCAAGTTACAACAAAAAAGTCAATATTCTCTTCAAATTATTTTACTAACATCGAAAATTTCATACATAAATACATGAGAGAAAATAAGATCACCACCAACAAATATAACACTATCCTTAATGAGCAATATAGATAATATTGATTATAGTATTTTTCTATTGCAAAATTAGTCCCTCAAAATATTTTTATAGTTGCCACCAACGATATATTTTTTCAATTGATTCTACATTTTTTCTATTGAAATATTGTGATACAATGGAAGAATATTGATCCACAATTGAGTAACATATTTCATACTTAGTAATATTATCCATATATAGTAAACTTTTTCACAATGTGTAGCATTAATTTTCAAATAAACATGATTTGTCCAAAATGAAGTAACATTATCCATAATAAGGTAACCGTTTGCCATAGTGAAGTAATGTCAGCCATAAAGAAGTAATATGGTCCTTGTCGAGTATGATTATCCATTATAAAGTACAAATAGCCCTAATAAAGTCATATTGGTCCATAATGGAGTCCTTTTGCAAATTTGACCATAATAGGGTAATATTGAACCACAATGGAGTAATATTATTCAGATCATTGTAAAAAGTTGACTTTTATTTTTTACATTGTCCATAATATGTCATATTTGTTCACAATAAAGTAACATTATCCATAATAAGGTAGCTGTTTGCCATAGTGATGTAATAGCAGCCATAAAGAAGTAATATGGTCTTTATCGAATACGATTGTCCATTATGAAGTAGAAATAGCCCTAATAAAGTTATATTGGTCCATAACGAAGTCCTTTTGCAAAGTTGACCATAATAGGGTAATATGGAGCCATAATGGAGTATATATAATGGAGTAATATTATTCATATCAAAGTACAAAGTTGACTTTTATTTGTTACATTGTCCATAATATATCACAATTTGTTCAAAATGAAGTAACATTATCCATAATAAGGTAACCGTTTTCCATAGTGAAGTAATATCACCCATAAAGAAGTAATATTTTCCTTATCGAGTACGATTGTCCATTATAAAGTAATGTAGTACATTTAAATTTTTATAAAAAAAAAATGTTGTACATTTATATTTGTACCCCGCATCATTTAGTCCGGATAACCCGCAGTGTGATATGGAGTGTTTTTTTTTCAATTAAAATCTATTTTTCTGCTATGTGATACGTTTTCATCCGTTGATTTGTCATACAAATAGAAAAGTCTTGCCTCGAGATTTGCAAAATCAGATTTCTTTTTTCTCCAAAATTTTTCTTTCTTCCTGCCTTTTTTTTTCCTTTATTTTCATTCAAACTGGCAACTGGTTTCACTCTTTTATTATTTTTTTCCCATGCCATGTGTCATTCAATGACACAAGTCTCTTTCTTTCAACCCTTTTTAAGGGGCTGCACTCTAAAATTGTCCCTTTTTATGACATATCTAATTTATCATTCTAAAAAATTATTAAATAATTTCTCTTTTTTCTTACAACCGTACCTTGAAAAGACATAAATTTCGAAATTTATAGCATAAAAAGGAAAACCTACCAAAAGAGTTATCCATAAGTGCAAAAATTCTGCATCGGGGAAGAGGGAATTCACGACGGGCTTAGGCAAGCCCATCATGTTTTTGTTTCACATAGAAGTCGTACTTTACAAAGCTCATCGCGAATTCTTGTTCTCTAATGCACGATTTCCCCACCGGAGAATTTATTTTTATCAAATTACCCATTTGATAAATTCAGCTGCAAAAAAATTCGAATTAAGCTTTTCAAAATCATATATATGTTATATACCATAACATAATATTCTCATTTTTTTTATTGTGTCTAACAAAGTCTCCACACACATATGTATACGTGTGTGTAGTCTATAGTTAAAATATCTTGATAAATTTTAATTCTATCATAATTATCACTCATAATTTATTATTAGCGGCATAATATGTTTTAGCAATAAAATTGTTGCTGATAACATGTTATTTATCAATATATCCTGATCATAGAATTTCTATATATATATAATAATTCTATAGTCAGGATATCCTAACCATAATTCTATCAGAATTGTCACAAATTCAGAGCCACGGAGTAAAGGTGTAGTGTTCGTTTAATATGCTGTTGATGGTGATGAAATTATTTTAAGAAGTTTAAATCATTGTTAATATTTTGTTGGTAGTCATAATATTGTTGCAAGAGTTTTAAATTATATCTAGACAGTTTCCATCAAAGTTCAAAGTTCATGCATTGTTGGAGGTTTGAACGTTTCTTGCCAATGTTATGGCATTCTTTTGCCATTTTGTGCGAAAAGAAATGTGTCACGGCGATCTTGAACTGGAAAAACTATATCCTATGATTTGGACCTTTTAAAATAATTTAACACCTCTAATAATATATTAATTTTTATCTATGTTTCTTAAATAAATTTAAAAGTATCAACAATATATTTTATGAACACTTACTTTTTCTCCTATGGTAATGATCATTTTGATGATCAGGGTTGCTTGTGAAAAGAATTAGTTAGATTAAAAGTGTTATAAAATATTTTGATCTAGTTTTATAGCACTCTTTTTCTATTTACTTTTGCACTTTTATTGCATAATGTTGTATTATAGAACTTTTTAATAATCAAACTTTTAATAACTCCAAAAAGATAGTTAATTCTGAAAAAAACGTAACTATGAGAAAATGATGAAAGATAAAGGGAGCAGAAAAATACCAAAAGTTCCTAAAAATGTTGTCTACAAAGAAGAAAGATTTGCTTTCAATACTGATTATACCATCAAAACTGTGGAAGTTCCTGTAGAAGATAATGAAAGCATCCAACTTTTATCAAAGTCTTCCTTCTAAAACAACAAAAAAAACTTATAACTTCTTACACATAGGATTAGTACAAGTAGAAATAAGACCTTTATCAAAAGAAGGCCTAGATACTTCATTTATGCTTGCCTTAAAAAGACAAAAAATTCCTTAGATATAATGACTTCTCGTTTGCAGCCCTAGAAACGAGTCTTAGCAATGGGCCAATTTGTTTCAACTACTTCCCCAATTTTTCTATCTCACTTCAAGACCGAAATATTTTAGATGTCTTAACCTTAGATATCTTATCCCACAGTTATCAAGTAAAACTGGGACTTTTACCAACTTCTATAGGATTCTTTATGAAGTTGTGATGTCTGCCTTTAACATCAAAGCCCTTAAGACTGGGAAAAACTCAAGTGAAACTTTTGGAAACCCTCTTCATTGAATGACATGTGGCAAAATTGATTTTGAAAGAAAAAAAAAACATGCACAACCGGTTGCAAAAGGGGAAAAATGGGGGGAAAATGTGGTTTGGGCTGGAAAATATTGTATAGCCAGGAAGATGCCACGTGTCCACTTTAAAATTACATCATATGGAAAAAAATTACATGATATGGAAAAAAGTTACTTATTTTGGACAAAAGTTACACCATATAGAAAAATTACGGAATATTAACAAAAATTACATAATATGGAACAAAGTTACGTATTTTGGACAAAAGTTACACCGTATGGAAAAATTACAGAATATGGACCATGGAACAAAGTTCCGTATTTTGGACAAAACTTACACTGTAAGGAAAAATTACAGAATATGGACCCTTATTACATGATATGGAACAAAGTTACGTATTTTGGACAAAAGTTACACTGTATGGAAAAATTGCGGAATATGAACGAATATTACATGATATGGAACAAAGTTACGTATTTTGGACAAATATTACCTAAAATGGGAAAATATTATTAACTATGCTTATTACACCGTAAGACATAACTACTGAATATGGACCAATAACATATTCAAAGGAATTCAATTTTTAAAGCTTTCCAATGTATTAAATATAGAGTTAATTATACATGTATTAAATTATAAGATTTTATATTTATTTAAAAGATTTGACCAATAATAAGTCAAAAATATTAAATTAGTTGATTAGTAAAAACTGTACGATTAATAATCATTGATGAAATATAAAAAAAAATTGTTTGAATTATGAAATTTTGAACTTAATGTCAACAAAATTTGTAATTGTACTTAATTATAATTGTAAATTGTTAATCAATAATATTAAATATTGATTAAATTAATCTACCAAATGATGTGGCAGATAAAGTACGAAGAGCTCAAAAATTGCTTGGAAAAACAAAATTATATATATATATATAGATGTTAGTTCATCTTTATTTTTATTTTTACTTTTTATGCATTTTTATTTAGTTTCTTAATTATAAATAGGTATAAATTCATTATGGAATACTCATGGATATTGAAATAAATACAAATTTTTTTATCGGACTTAGATTGTCCAAAAAAAAAATATATATATATGTTATTCCATCTTTATTTATTTTTTACTCCATACAAAGGTATATTTTTCTTATTATAAATTTTGCTTATTGTATTCATGGATTAATATATACATTTTTGATTATTTTTATTGTTATAGTAAATTAGCAATAATCATAAATAATCTAAAGTTAGAAGTTTTTTATAAAAGTGATTTTTCTTTATATAGATGTTTAGTATAACATATCCTGGTATTAGATAAAAATTAATCCATAAATGAGTTATTTAGGGTCCGTTTGTTAATGCATTCAGTTTTTGTTTTTGGTTTTTGATTTTTAGTTTTTGTTTATGGTTTTGCTAAAAGGAAAAAAAAATGAAAAACAACAACCATTTTTTGATTTTTTTTATGCAAAAAAATTATTTTTGATAATCATTTTTATTTTTATTAATTATTTTTATTTTTTTTAAAACTTTACAAATAAATTTAAACAAATCCATATTCGATTATTGTCGATTCCCGATTTTGGCCCCGACCGTAGTATCCCAGGTTTCGGTCTGGACCAGGCTGTCCTGATCCCGGGTTCCAATCCGCACCAGACAATCCCAGACAATCCCGATGGTCCCGGGTACTGCCCCTTACCGGGCTATGCCGGGTTCTGGCCTAGGCCAGGCAATCCCGAGTTCTGGCTCGAACTGGGCTGTCCCTGGTTCTTGCCTGGATTGGGTTGTCCCGGGTTTTGGCCCGGACCTGACAGTCCTGGATTTTAGCCCTGATCGGGTTGTCCTAGGTTCCAGTCCCGACTGAGATGTCTTGGGTTCCGGCCCGGACTAGGTAGTCCTGGGTCCCGGGTTTCGGCTTGGACGGGATGTCCTGGGTTTTGGCCCTGACTGGGCAGTCCTGAATTTCGGCCCCGACTGAGCTGTCCCAGGTTCTATCCCGGACCAAGCTGTCTCGGGTCCGGGGTTTCAGCTTAGATCGGGCGAACCTGGGTTTCGGCCCAAGCCGGGCGGTCCTAAATTCTGGCCTGGACTGGGCGGTCCTGAGTTTCGGCCCTAACTAGGCGGTCCCGAGTTCTGTCCCAGACCGGGTGGTCCCAAGTTCCGGTTTCGACTGGGCTGTCCCGGGTCCTGGGTTTCGGCTTGGACCAGGAGATCCCGAGTTCCAGCTAGGATCGTGCGGTCTTGAGTTCCGGCTTCGACTAGGCGGTCTCAGGTTCCGGCCTGGATCGAGCTGTATAGGGTTCTAGCCCAGACCGGGCGGTACAAGGTCCCGTGTTCCGGCCCCGACTAGGCTGTCCAGGGTTCCAATCTGGATTGTCGCCTGAAATGGGCGATCCTAGATTATGTCCTGGATCAGGCTGTCTAGGGTTCCAGCCCAGACTGGGCAGTCCGGATTGCGGCTCCGACCAGATTGTCACGGGTTGTGGCCCTGACCAGGCAGTCCCGAGTATCGGCCCAGACTGGATGGTCCCGGGTTCCAGCCTTGTTCGAGCAATTCTTTGTCTCTACCACATATGGACAGTGTCAGTATGGGCAGTCTCATATTCAAGTCTTGTTCGAGTTGTCTTGTATCTTAGCATTATTAAGGATAAAAAAAATAAAAAATGAAAAATGAAAAATGAAAACTAAAAATGAAAATGATTTTTTAAAGTTTTTTTTTTTTTTAAAGAAAAGTAAAAATGGTTTTTAGATTTTAAAAAATGAAAATGGTTATTAAATGCATTTTTGTTTTTTAGAAAAAATAAATAAAAATGGTTATCAGACGCATTTTCATTTTTGGTTTTCAAAAAATTCAAAAACAAAAACTAAAAACCATAAATGAATGTGTTATTAAACAACACTTTATTTATTTAATTTTTTTTCCCTGTTTTGGCCCATGGGGGGCATAGGCCTCAAGGTCCTAACCCAGGCACCATGGCAAGCGCCTAGTTCGATTTTGGTATTTTTTTTAAATGTTGTTCCTTATCACACGGTAATGTAATATTCATTTCAGTACTAAGAAACAGTACGTTTGAGACTAATAATACATAACATTTTTGCATTTACAAATGTCATCCATTGATGCACATTATACATATTACTATTGCTACAATTGTGCAACAAATACAAAAAATCTTCCATATATACAATGTTTCGTGGGGTAACTCAAAATCATCATGCCATACTTCAGTTGTCGCGTTATCATCTGTCGAATCGCATTGTTGCAAGTAATTGATGTACTCTTTCTCAGCTTCTTCCAACGACGAATAAGACTTGTACATGTTCCTCTTCCATCCATTAACTTGTTGTTGATGACACTGAGGCCGTGAGTGAAATAATCCTTGTTTGCATCCTCTAAAAATGACGTACACTCTTTTACCAACCATAATAACTGCCATATCAATTAATGTTGTTACTCAATTTAGTATTTAGTTTTTATTATAGACTTTATTTTAAAATGAAGGAGATTAAACGAGCTGAATTTGCTAATGCATTTCAACCTACCCACTCCTTCAATTAAGACATAAAGTTCATACAAACTAAATGCAACATATGCAAATTAAATTCAAACAGCTATGAACTACATCATTTCAACCTATCTACTCCCTCAATTAAAAAGGTAGTTCATTCTCCAAGAATTCTATAAATTAAATTATATTTATTGCTTCAAGCTTCCCTTTACAGAGTGATAATAAACAATGTACAATAAAGAGATATTAACAAACAATTACGTTGGAGAGTAGGAAGAGATTAACATATGTTTGGTAGCACAAGCTTAATCTCGAAACCTTACGCTGGAGTTATTCATGATATACCCTTCAGAAAAGTATTGCCATATTAAGAAAACCTGAGAGTGTTTTTTCTCAAGAGTTTCAAATAAACAAAATAGATTTACATGCCATAAAAACTTTATTATCCTAGAGCAACCTTTTCTGACATGGTTTATGAAGAGAGAAACTAAAATAGTCAAAGGCAATTTAATACAAACAATATCTATGAATGAACCATAGATGGAATTTCTGATTATAAAATTGATATCATCTTACAACAAATGACAATGGTTTCTTTTTTCGGTAAATAAATGACAATGGTTTTTAATAGATGGTCGGTTCATCCGGTTTTCCAGCTAATTTTTTGCCGAACCGATGACTTCGGTTTTGGTAAAATGATCAATCCGTCACCGACCGACCACCCTATATAACCGGTGCAAAACTGCCCCGATAATGATCGGTTGGCGTCTGTTATCTGGCCAAGATCTAGTAAAAAGGAAAAAAAAACGAAAGGGATTAGGGCCTGTCGCAGAGAGAGAGAGGACCTGACCCGTTGCCATTCGTTGCCGAGAGAGAGAGAGAGAGAGAGAGAGAGAGAGAGAGAGAGAAATGTTAGATCGGATGAGAGAAATGGGTTTCGGCTTTCTGGATTGAAAGGGGAGCTAGGGCTGGCTGCGCAGTGACTGAGGGTGAGTGTGATTGGGGTGGGTGAATGAGAATGGACGACTGAGATTGGAGCGAGGTTTCGAAATCTTAAAGATATTGATATAGGCTGGTTCGGTTTGATGAAAATATTAACAAAAACCGATCATCGAACTGGCCAGGCCGGTTTTTACTTAACTTCTCACCGAACCGAACTGGTCTCTAATATATAACCGAACTAGACCGAACTGAAATTGGCCAATTCGGTCGGTTTGGCCAGTTTTTGTCCACTCCTAATTTCTAATGCTTATAAACTTAGGCAAAGGTTGTCGGACAAAGGCATTTCCCTAATACTAGTAGTCGAATTTTCAGCGCAACTTAAAGGATAGTGGGATTTCTATCTTACTCAATCTGATAGACAAAAATATTGATTCCATAAAATTTGACTATAAAGGATTTCTCTTAAAAAGTGAAGACAGAGAAGTTGTTGAAGACTCTATCGCTACTCTCATCTGTGCTCTATGAAAACATTTCATAGAAGAATTTTCTTTTCTTAAAGATAAGAGCTCTGAGCTGCTACCCAACCTTAAATGTAGATCTCTCCAAGAATTTATAATGCATGAAGATACTTTCATAACTAGAGTTATGCTCAGGAGTGACAATAGTCAACCATTTTGGAAAGAAAATTTTTTAGCAGGATTCCCTAAATTATTAGAAGACAAAGTTAGGCGAAAACTAGAAGACAAATTGGGTCCATCCCCTATAAAAATAAACCCATGAAGATCTAATTAGTCAGGTCTAAAAACAAGGTTTGGAAATTTGTGCAGATTTTAAACACCAAATCAACTCAAAAGAGAAAAATGCTTAACTAAAAAAGAAGTAGGATCATTCTGTAAACAGTTTTGGTTACCAAGATACCCAAGAGGTGGAGAAATGAATTGGGATTAATATTTCAAAAGAAAGAAAACCTTCAAAAATAAATCTCCCGAAGATTTCAATAAAAACAACATTATAAAATGCTTTCAATGCGGTAAACCATGTCATGTTGCCAGGCTATGTAGAATTAGTAAAAAAAAAACATAGAATTAGACAAAAAAGATAAACAAGAATAAAAAACACGATGATAAGATTGGAATCTGAAACTTTCGAAAAATTGTCCAATTCTGATTCTGGTTGCCAAATAGACGAGATAGCAACAACTACTGATTCAGAAGAATTAGAAATCAATATGTTATCTAGGGAACAATAATTAATTTTAGAAATTATCAACAAAATTGATAACCCTAAAATCCAGAGAACATAGTTTTTGTCGACATACCCTAAAAATGGTATGTCAAAATAAAATTCTTATCCATCAGGATTACCAACTTAATACCATGGCTCTTGTCGACATAGGAGCTGATCTTAATTGTATCAACCATAACCTTATTCCTTCAAAATTCTTCCAAAAAACAAAAGAAAATTTGAGGTCGCCAATGGTTCTAATCTCAAAATTCAGTATGAATTATGAAAAGTCAAAGTAGAAATACAAGATGCTTCATATGAAACACCTTTTGTCCTAGTAAAGTATCTGCCCAAAGAAATTGTTTTAAAGGCTTCCTTCATCGGCCTCCTAAAATGCTTCATTGTAGATTAAGAGGGAATTAGAACAAAAAAATATGGGAAAGAAATTAGTCTTTATTTTGTTCCAAAACCAAAAGGATATAAATAATTGAACTAATGAATTCAGTAGCTATTTGTTTTGCAGGAATGGAAGAACCAAGATATGTTGTATTTATGGGCAAAAAGACATGTATATTCTCAACGTGGGAAGAAGTAATTACCCAATTACACAATTATTTAGGAAATCTGCACATTACATTTCTAAACATATCCTCAGCAAAACTTGCATTGAAAATCTTTTCCAACCTTCAATTAGACTTGAAGCACTATGTAGCCTTAGCTGCTACTTTAGCAAACAACAGTGACCTCAAAACCTTAATTACTTTCGACACCAATTAACAAAATCTTCTCTAAAAAGAATTTTGTTGATTACCCAGGAGGAATGAAACTTTCTTTAATAAACGATCCCAAACTCTATTACCATACTCAATATTCCTTTATTAACAAATCAACAGGTCGCACTATTAAACAATCTTGCTTTTGTTGCTAGTGAACGTACAATAGAAGACACCATTTTACTTGCCTTAAACTTCTTGAGCATATTTTCTTATCCCAAAAAGAAATATTTGTCATTGACCAAAATATTTTTAAAAAAATTCACCTTGAACCTTTAAAAAATCTTAGCAGTATAGAGCAATGATTGTTCAGTACTTCTTTGGGGCAGCACTTCAGACTTAGTCAAATATCAAAAGTTACTGAGGACATAGTTAAAGCAAAATTACTTGATAGGTTCTATGAATTAATCTTTTGAGAAATTCACTAAAAAAATTGACTGGATTAATCTCACTCTGTCAAATATTTGGATAGAATATTCAACTCTTTACCCTTTTTTATTTTATAGTTCAGAGTTGGATTATGTCTACCCCAAATGTCTTTGGATTATGCTATCTCCTTTGAATAAGAGTTTCATCAGTTGGATACAGCATTTTCCTTTGGGTGTATCAGGCATATCCATCTTTTATTTAAAAAAAAACTCAAAAGAATTATCTTAATTTTTCTTAAAATATTTCATGAAAAACAAAACACATATGATGTTCCTTTTTTATTAACTTTTTATTGCATCACACCATGCGTCCAAAAGGGTATTTATCACCCTGTATATCATTTAGTCATAATTAATGAATGATCAAAAAAGATTCGACCTCAGTTTGCCTAATCTTCACACCTAAAATATCAAAAAAAGATATATACAAGAGACAGAACGAAATGATTGCTTTCCTGAGTGCTATTCAATGGCGTTATGAAGTGCTCGTTGGAGAAACTGAGCATATGGCCATCTTTGCTCAAAAGTTATTGGTTGAAAGAAAATAAACAAATTTTCACATCATTTCTAGTCAATGAGAATCATGTTCAAGTAGGCAAATACAACGCTTACCATTTTGAGCAAGGTTTTGTTGATCTGTCAAATAATTCTGATAAATATGAAGAAGACCACCATTCCATGGACTCAAATTGCTAAAAATTATGTTCACCGACTTGAAATTATGTGAATAACGCTGCATCAACTGAAGAAATCTACAATTGGATGAGAAAGTAACAAATAAAAAATTTGATTCCTGAAGCCTTATGATTCTAGAGATTTGATTCCTAAAACTCTCAAAATTCTTAATTGAAAAGGCAAAAGACTGCTGACAATTGCAAATATTAATATGCATTATAAGTAAATATAGATATTGTTTTGAAAAAAATATATTTCAATGGTAATGTTTAAAATGAATGTTAAACTGACGTGGTCGAATATTTAATTTTGAAGGCTCTGTCATACATTGTTAAATTTTTAAAAATATAATTTTTTTTAAATCTAATTTGCTCAAAAACTAAAAATACTTAAATAAAATATATAATTAATTAATAATTATAAATAATATTTATGCACATTACTATTGAAGAATAATTTTTAACAATTATATATTTATTTATACCATATATATTTAAACAATATATATTTCTATATTACATATATACAGTAATCTACATGCCCAGTTGAAAATGCTCTAAAACTGTCAAATCTCTTAAGCCAATAAAATAGAAAAAAAATTTAATGGAAAAAGGCCCAAAGGCCCAATTAAACCTCAACGTGCATTTCATAATATATATATATATATATATATATATTTTATTTTTTTAAATTAAATCTATTCATATAGAAATCTCAGTAATTAATTTGTACAATTATTATTCTGTAATTTAAAAAAAATTACATATTTATCTAATTTAGTTAAAATTGACAGATTTTATCAACTTAGAAGTTATGTGCATATCAAGCGACTTTCAAAATTAATTAATTTATTTTTTATTGTACTAAAATTAAAAAATATGAAAAAAATTTAAAATTTATTTATGGCTTTTATTTTTTATTTTTTTATTTTTTATAAAATTAAAAATGAAAAAAATCTATTTTGAAGTTTATTTGCTATGTACGTGACTTATAAGTTGAAAGAATTTGCCAATTTTAATTAAATTAGACAAATATGCAATTTTTTTAATTATAAAGTATCAATTGTAATTTTACTTATGTTGGTGAGAGCTCTCGGCTAGTGTTGATATTAGAGCCTAATAGAGTCTATTAGGTGGTATATGGTAATTTTAGGTGTAAGTGGTTATTAGGGAAGATCCTCAACTCTATTATGGAATCCCCTCGAACATCAACCTCATCTTTTGACATAAGCCGCATATCCTTTTCAATTTCTTTCCCAAACCGTTTTCCAAAACCCAATTCCTCAAAGATCAATAATGTTGTTGAATATACCTATGTTCCTGAAAGTGCTCAAGTTGTTCAAATGACTCCTCCTTTTATGAATCCTTATAGTTTTTATAAAAGGAGACGCCGAAGCATTAGACAACTTATGCAAACTTCCCCACCCCTAGTTAAAGAATCCATTCAATCTTCCAGCTATGCCTCATTTAGCATCCCTGCTACTGCCCAAGAACAGTACATAGATCTTGAGATTTCTCTTGATCTTATTACCAGATAGAAAGTATAAAGATATGCACACATCCATTTTGGAGCAGTTAGACTTTCCCTCTCACTCCATGGAAGGAAATGTCTCCCTGTAGTTGTGCGTCTTGCTAATCTCATCTCCACATTTCTAAAGTTTGAACATGCTGTTACTGGTACAACTCTTTCTACTTTTGATGTTGGCACCATCATCCTCACGTTTTACCTGAACTTTAATGTTCCCCTGAAAGATCCAAATCTTCCAACACTTTTCAAAGTTCAGATACAGATCTTAGGAGCTTAACAAACAACATCAGCCTAATCGGTGACCTTACATCATCAACTTGTTTATAGGTTGCATAATCATGATATTGACCAACACCTTCCAGGAAATACATGAGATTCTATATTTATCACTACTAAAATACCAGAGGTGCCCACTATCATCCAGATCCCTAAAAAAATCTTAAGAGAAGAACTTACCCGATATATTCCTATTGAATGACCTACTAATTATGAAAAAATACATCAAGAAGCCATGACGGTCCAAATGAGTGACCCTAGTTTTCAGAGACTTGCAGATGGTTCAGTCAAAACCATCTTCACAAACCCAGAAGCATCCTTAAGTGCTACCTCACCAGTTTTTCATTCTCTAGCAATCACTCCGGTTGCTTTTGAAAAAGACATTCTTATTTCTAGTTTCAATACAGATGGTTCAAAATCATATGTTGATAAGGTCGACAGTCATTTCATATGGGATATTGATTCCACTATGTGTGACCTTAATTGCGACTGCTAGCTTAATGAAGATAGCGATGACAAAACTAAGAAAAAAAAAAGTGCATCGTCATAAAGCTCGCAACCATAACACACTTACCATAAGGCATTATTCTCCAAATGATCCAGATAGCCCCTGGATATGCATCCATAAAAAACATGAGCCTTTGGACTTCTACAAAAGGAGATTGGAGATTTTGGAAGAAGAATGACTCATTCCTTCATCATCCACTTCCCAGAGACAGGATGACAAACCTTTTATGATGTTCTCTTCCTCATCAAAACATTATGAAGAAAATTTTCCTGCTTTGGGAAGACAGGTCGATCCCTCTGCAAAAATCTCTTTACGACCATATGTCCAGCCAAAAGAAGTTTTTCTTGATGGAAAATTTCCACCTCCTTCACAAGCTGAGGAAGTTCTAAATTGGCAAACCATGAATACTTATGCCCAAAACCAAGTTCTAAAAAGACTTGATACAAAGATTGACAGAATTGTTAGACAAACAAGCATTACAGACACAAAGTTGGATTCTTTGTCTATAGAGATACGAAATTTATACCTTAGTCTGCAATCTAGAATTGCAAAACTTGATTCTGAGCTAAAAGACATGATAAATCAATGGTATTATGGTTCAAAATTTGATTATAAAGAAAGAGAAATCACAAGCTGAGGGCTCAGTTAGGAGAAATCGATGATGACTTGGAACGGAAACAAGGTTTTTCTGACCCTATTCTTCATACTTTCTCATCTTTTGTTCCCTCATATTCGTATACATCCTTTAAACCTGATTATTCCAAAATCTTCAAGATGGCACATGAAATTTTTAATGATCCATCTCTTTTTGAACCTTCTACTTCTAAGTACAAAAAAAGAATTCATTCTCCATCTTTTCCCAAGTTCCCTACACAAGACTTGAGAAAACCAACTGAAAAGCCTGAAAAACAACCGGCTGATCCACCTATGCAAAATATGGCTGCAACCACATAATCTTACCATTCTGATTCATCCTTTGATTCTTCTGTATACTCCTCTGAGCCTGAAATAACAGATATTACAAAACTTCTCATGGCTATGTCATCCACTTCTCATAATCAGTCCCCTGACTAAGCTGAAACTTCTCAAATGCCTACAGATCCAATCATAGAAGAACCATCTAAAATGACGGATGAAGCTCCAGAAAACTACATAATGCCTTCAACAGGTCCATGGTTCACTTTTGATGATCTCTTTCTAGAACATTGGTGGAACAGAGTCCATGAGTTCGGTGCATGGATTGATCTGCAAATGACCAGGCAAGCTAGCCTTCAAGAAATCCTAAAATAGTTTGCATCCAAGCTTATAGGAACTCTTAGAGACTTGTTTCAAACTCTTGGAGCATACAAAAAAATTCAATTCATTTGCTCCGAAAGTGGCATCCAAGCTCTTGGAACCATCTATCAGAGTTTATTAAAAGTCATGATCTTATTGATACTCAAGCAAGAAAAGAATACTTTGCTATGAAGTGTTGCACTTTAAAGAAAAAAAGATATTGATTTCCATTATCAAATAATGTCATGCCGATATTACATGCTCAATGGTCAAAATGATGTCAATCTGTGACAAGTTTACATAGCCTCCCTTCCTAGTGAATTACAACCAGTGTTGTCCATATCTATTACACTAACCAGAATGGACATGACAAATATCACTCTTGGAGAAATTCAACAAATGGCCATCGCTGCTTTAGGAATACTTTGTAAAACTCACAAACTTTTCTCCTTAATGTTGAATGAGTGCTCAAAATTCAAGAAAGCTTGCAGAAAATCCCACCTGCAAATAAAATGTAAGGAAAATCAGTGCAAATGTAAAGCTCCACAAAAACATCCTATGAAGAAGTCCACCCATCAAAAAGGATGGAAAGTTCGTTTCTTTAAGAGAAAATTCAGAAAAAGGCAATAAAAGACATATCGGTGTTTTATCTGTAAACAAAAAAGACATTTTGCCCAGAATTGTCCAAATAAAAAAGCTAGGGCAGCCAAAATGATCCATCAATTATAAGGAACAATTTTAGAGTCTGAAAATGATGAAACTAATATTGAGTCATTGTTTTCAAAACAAGATGAACCGGATGAAGAGACTATCTTTGCACTGCCTTATTCTAGTTCTGACGAGTCAGATGCAGAAGATTACATCTTTGTCTTTAAAGCTGATCCTATTCTTGGTATTACTCATTTTCCTCTAGTACGTAATGTCAAAATACAAATTATGCATTCCAGATATGTTGTCCCTATCAAAGCCATTGCTTATATGGACATAAGAGTACATAAGACAATGTTGAATCCTTCTATACTTCTAGAAGATGCATGGGTTCCTCATATTGAATATTTCAGGGAAGCTGATGGAAAAATCTTCAAGACAAATCGTTACCAAACACAAAATTGGAATTAAATTCTTTCTAAATTGTGTTGTTTGGTCCAAAGTTTTGGGAACTGAGCTTCCTGATTAAGATATCCTCATTGGAATGGATCTTTACTGCCAAGCTGAAAGGCTAGAAATCTCTTATGATTTTGAGGAAGAAAGAACTACTTTTATGAAGCTCTGTGTCAATAGTCATGATAAGTTCACACATGAACATCCTCTTTGGAAGAACGGAGATTTCTTTATTTAGCTTCCTTTTAAGTTGAATAAGGATATCAACCCAAACCCAACAAAGGCAACTCATACAAGGATGACTCCCTCGGATCTCTCACTCGCCATACAAGAATGTTCATAACTTCTGGCTCAAGGATTAATTAAACAAACAAAATCTGATTGGGCTTGTGAAGCTTTCTATGTCGAAAAGAGATCAGATAAGCTTCGAGGGAAAAAAATGGCTTGTCATTGATTATAAACCTCTTAATCATTTCCTTAAAGATGATAAGTTCCCTCTGCCGAAAATAAATTATCTTTTCACTCATCTCCAAGGAGCAAAGATTTTCTCAAAGTTTGATCTTAATGAAGGTTTCTGGAAATTGAGAATTGATCCAAAAGACAGATACACAACAACGTTCTCTATCCCAAATGCTCAATACCAGTGGAAGGACCTCCCTTTCGGCCTTAAAATTGCTCTTTCCTTATTTCAAAAGGCTATGGTCCGAATCTTTGAGCCCATCCTATACAGTACATTGATCTATATTGATGATATCCTTTTTTTCTCATACAGCCCTATATCCCATAAACAATTATTGGCCAAATTCATCCAAATAGTAGATCAACATGGGATTATGTTATCTGAAAAGAAAAGTCAATTAGCCTAACATCAAATTGATTTTCTTGGAATGTATTTCAAATATGAGAAATTTGAGCCCAATCCACATATTGCTAAAGAGCTTTTCAACTTCCCTAATGAAAATCTTACTGCCAAACAAATCCAGTAGTTTCTTGGAATTATCAATTTTCTCAGAGATTTTATTCTCCAAGTATCCCGCTATATCTGCCTTTTGTCAAAAAAGTTAAAAAAGAAAGCCCACTCTTGGGGAAAAGACTAGACTAAAGCCATCAAAGCACTGAAGAATGTAGCACATAATCCACTGCCTTTAAAGATACCTACTACAGGAAAAAAGATTCTACAAACAGATGCCAGTGATATTTTCTAAGGTGCTGTGCTAATTGAGGAAGATAAAAAGGCCAAAAGCATTACTGTGACCATGCCAGTGGACAGTTCAAAGAATCGAAAGATATCACTTCGAGGTCCAAATGGATAATTCATCTTTTCTCAAGGTCCTAGAATTCAAAAACAAAACTCTTCCTGACCTTCAATTGCTAAGACTAAAGGATTGGTTCGCAAAGTATGATTTCTCAGTCCAACATATAAAAGGGGATCTCAATCTCATTCTTGACATGCTTTCCAGACCTAAACCTATCCAAGTCATTACCCCTGTCTTTTCTTTCCCTTTTATTTTCTTGGCTACCACTCCTCTTTGTTTAAAGGCACATGTCCATAAAGGTCTTCTTCCAACTCTGAAGGATGTCACTACTGTCTTTTAAATCCAAACTTTTGCAAAAAACCATTGTCTCTACTATATGACAAACATCCTTACTGCAAACCTTTCTTGGAATCATCCTGCTCTCTTTGATCAAGATACTCCATTCTTGGTCCCTTTCCATATCCATCCAAAATCCTTTGGAGAAAGTCATCTTTGGTTGCTCTAGCATTCTACTGTATTATACTCTATTTCTTTAGTTTTCTCCCCTATAGAGATTTATCATCATGTTCATGACTCAGCCAACAAAGATTCTCTCATTTGGACTTTTTTTGAATGGTTTGCTCCTCTCATGTGGTGGCACATAGAATTTGAAAAAATTGTGGGATGACAAAATCTGTGGAAGATGAAAGAAGAAGAAGCTATCAAAACTATGTCCATATTCATCTTTAATAGACCTTATTTTCCTCACCCAGTGGACAATATTTTCTTGACATAGAACATCAGCTATGAGTGGTCTACCTTAGCAGATTCTCCCATTAAACAGTTAGATTTTAGAGAATCCCTTTTTGAACATCTCTGTGAGATCAATGTGCATGTTTTTAAGAAAAAAATACATTTCCTGCACCACCTTTGGCCTACCTCCATAAGGCTCCAAAGATTTTCCTGGCTTATTCATTGGCCTTACCCCTTGTCATCATATTCAACCAGGTTCTCCTACCAGTCCACCAAGATACATTGATCCTATGGAATATTTTACTGATTCCCAAGACTCGTATGAAGATGAAGAAAATGACTGCGGACCTTTCCAACATAAAGACTATGACCCGAATAAACCATGGTGGCACAATTTATACGGATCGGTCAACTCGGATGATTATAATAATTATAATATCTCTCCTAGCTAGAATAGCATGTGAATAGATTCTTTTTGGTTTTTACAGATATTCTGGCACTGTATTTGTCTATTAGTGTGTTTGTATGGTCTAGAATTAAAGTTATAAGGTGTGATAGTTTTTAAAAGAAAAAAATGAGTGGCTTGTATTAAAAGTAAGAATGAATGGTGTGTATTAATGATATTTTAAGGTTTTATACCTTTTTCCCCTTCCATAAATTGGGGCTTGTTTTCATTTTGTAAACAAGTTGAAACATCAATAAAATATCTTTTGTTAGATTCATGTCCTCCTTCTAAAACTCTCTCTTTCTTTCGGAAAGCCAATTGCCTTAATTTTGCCATGTCAATATGCTCTACCCTCGCCTTAATTCAAGGATCTTGGGTATCAGAAAATATCAATAGTTAGGATGTCAGTATGCTTTGCACTTGCCTTTTGATAAGATTTGGTGCACCATTAATCATATATAGCTTCTGATCCATGCTAAAGTCTCTCATTTCATAAGTTTTCCAAACTTTGTAATGAACTGGACCTTGAGATATTTTAAGAGTTAACTGTTTTGATCTGGGTTTGAGAAACAAAGTCTGAAAACTTGTGTTTATTTATGTTGGTCTAAAGAACCTGGCTGAATCTAATGACTAGGGGCAGGGACAATGAATAATCCAAGAAGATCTTTAAAGCCTTTAGAAAGTAATTTTCAAATCAAATCATCAGAAACTATTCAAGATTTGGCCAAAGCCATCAAAGGCTGCACTGCTAAAATTCAAAGACTTCTTTCATATCTAATCCATCAAAAGTACAAGTAGAAGATAAATAAAGATAAAAACTAAACTACTTTTTGAAGACAAACGTAATGCGAACAAAAGATTGACAAATTTACCAAAAAAAAAACAAAAGATTGACAAAAGACAACACTTGGAAAAATATACATCAAGATACACTTTAATACACCTCTACAAAATTGCAAGAAGTTTGGAGCTCTCCTTATAGTTTTTCTTTTATTTTTTTTGCTGTAATTTTTGTTTTCTTTTGTAACTAAAATATCTAGTACAAAGGCTTCACATTTATGGAGCTATTTCAGTAAATTTTAAATTTATATTAATAATATTTGAAATTTATGATCAAAATTATATTTGAGTAGTTTTTTTTTTAATTTAATATTTTTAATAGCCATTTAGCCTGCAAGATTCTCTCTCTGCTGGTATAGTTAGATTAAAAAATATATATATATATACNTCATCATTCGCTTGGACAACATGTCTAACTCATCATTAGGCCTTACCCTTTTTGCCCCAATTTAGTATTGTATCACATCATTATAAAAACTAAGGTAGGCTATAAAGCCGAATAGATTAAATTTGTACATATACATATATATATACACTAATTCTCTCATATACATATATTTATATACATACAATAATTCTCTCATCAGGGACTAGCTGTCCGGAACAACACGTATCCATAAATGGATAGGTGTAATAAACAATTCACACGCTTAACCTTTTATGGATAGATGTTGTCCAGAATACAATCTGGACATCAAGTCTTTAATGAGAAGAAAATCACATATATATATATGTGTATATATATATATACAGTTTCACTATAGTATGGACATATGCAAGTTATTAACTTGAGGATGCATGCTTTTCCACATGTGATTATTTTTGAAGATATACGCCCCACCACATGTGGAAATAAGTGGATTCACAATTTAATAATAACTTGTGGACGTCCACACCCTTGAATTATTATATAAATATATACAATAAATTTTTATTAGGTGACAGGTGAGACAAAAACCTCTCAACATGTGGTGAGGCTAACAAGTAGAGTTACTTGTCTCACCTCTTTTGCACATATGGTGGGGCATGAAGTAGATTTACACGTCTAACTTCCTTTCCAAATGTGGTAGGACATAGAAGTAGACTTGCATGCCTCACCAAATGAGGAGAGGAACTTGTCACCTAGAATATACTTGTAGACATCGCAATATACTTGTGGATATCACCTAGTAGAATAAGATTATATAGAGAGAGAAAACTAATTTCCTAGGTATATCTCCTAGCCTATTACAAAGACATGCTGATAGATGTCCAAATCACTCCGTAATTTCACTTCTCATGTATCTTCATGGTCCAATTGGTTTTGCATACTAATCTTATAATGTTTATTTTTTTAAAATTTATAAGACTAAAAACTTAATATGGAAAAGTAAATCCATAAAATCATGTAGATCTCACTCATGTTATCCATAAGCGTGTCTTCGAGTATAAGTTGAGAGACATCTTCTAGGGAATCAATTATGCATTTATGTAGCACCACTAAAAATAAAGGTCACCAATGATGCGGAACCCCAAGCTTAAAGAAACTGTAATCCCAACACACAAGATGATATAGAACAAACCCTAGGTAAAAACCCGCCCNTAAAGTATAAAATTTAATGACAAATATTAAATGATAAATAAAAAATTAAAATAATTAAATTTTTTTGATAATTTACTTATCTACTTATTTTATATTTTATTATTTAATCTCAATTATAGAATTAGATTCAATATAATTTTATATATATTATATAGAATTAGGTTCAAGTCATGTCAATTTAATAGTTTTAAAATTATAATTTTTTTTTTTAGTTTTTGAACAGTTTCAAAAGCTTAGATAAAAAAATATATTTATAATTTATTAGGTTCCAACATAATTTATTTTTTCAGATAAAATTTCAATATGTCTATAAATCTATAATTAATTACTAATTTAATTTTAAATTTTAGCACCATAAAATTATATACACCATAAACGAGTAGCAGCCTGATTTTTATATAACTTATAGAATTTACCGTTTTTGGAAAATTAATACCTAATTTCTCCTTTTTCCTACAACAATATCTTGAAATGACATAAATTTTGATAAATTTGTACTTTGTAGCACAAAATGGAAAATCTATCAAATTACCCCTTGATAAATCGAGGTGAAAAAAAAAATACTAATTAACCTTTCAAAAATCTTATACATGTTATATACCAAAACATAACATTGTCTTTTATTTATTTATTTTTGTCTACCAAAGTGTATATATATATGTGTATGTGTATCTGTGTGTAGTCCTATCAATTTTCCATGCCGTATCGTGTTTGTATTGTCTTATATTGTGTCCATGTTAAAATTTGTTCATTTAAATATGATTTGATAAATTTTCATATTGAAATATGTATATTTAAATTTTTAAAAATTTGTATAGATTCGTATTGTATTAAACTAAAATTTATATTTGTGGCGTATTATATCGTATTCATGTTAAAATTTATTTATCCATATCTGATCCATTAAATTTTTAATCTTAAAATATGTAAAACTGAACCTTTAAAAATCATGTAAATTTATATCATATTAACTAGCTGTGATAGAAGTATCTGTGTGCGTTTGTGTACCATAGAAAAGTAGAACCATGATCTTTATATGAATATCTAATTTACTACTTTTCAAATAAAAAATTAATATCTAACTTTTTATTTTTCCTACAATCGTAAAGGACATAAATTTTGTACTTTGTAGCACAAAAATGAAAATCTATCAAATTACCCAATTGATAAGTTCAAGTGCAAAATAATACTAATTAACCCTTCAATGATATTTATATTTCTGTTGAATGAATTAACCATTGCAGTCCGTGTGCACAATAGAAATAGGGATCTAGGTATTCTGTTTCATTCCATTTGTTTTTTCTGTTTTATCTTTATTCTTGTTGGATCAATGATATATTATATGCCACCTTGTTGAATCAACAATGATTCTAAAAGTTTAAACTGATAAGATGTAGATTATCATCTCTTTTATATTTTATCTCTAATACTCCCATTCACATGTAACTCCGTTTGGATTATTATATGTGAATATTCAGCCCGGCCTTCTTTTGAGCTCTTTTTTGGTCATTAAATTTATTTTTAAATTTGGGTAGAGTTATTGAGTTTTGAATTTCTGACCGTTAAGTCTTTTGGCTCTAATACCATGTTGAATCATCACTGATCCTAAAAGTTTAAATTAATGGGAGGTGGGTTTTCATTTCTTTTGAACATTTTTTCTAACACTCTCGATCACATGTAGACCCGACTTTTTTTTTAGCTCATTTGAATACTTACATGTGTTTTTAATTTTTTTTGGTGGAGTTGTTGAATTTGGAACCCAAAACCTCAAGACCGTAGGCTTTGATATCATATTGAATCACCACTGATCCTAAAAGTTTAAAAAAATTATTATTCTTTTTCCACTTACTCTTTTTTGGTAAAAGAAAAAATGTTGGAGGGGTAGAGATTGGGTGTATCTAGACCTGACAACGTGTCATGTCGTATAGTGTTCGTGTCAAAATTTTCTCATCCAAACCTGGCCAGTTAAGTTTTCGTATTGAAATATATAAACCCAAACCCGTTCATGAAATTATCGTGTAACCCGTTATCCAACCTGTTAACACGTTAAACTGATTTTCAAAATTATTTTTAAAAAAATGAAAAATATATTTGATTTATAATTCATAGTCCATACTAAAAAATAATAAAGTATAGACAAACATAAATATTTATATCTTTTTACAAACTAAAAATAAAAATTAAAGCAACATACTTAATGTATGTTAAAAAAAATAACAAACCACAAAAACATAATACTTAAATCCTTCTACAAATGAATAATAAAAATATAAAATATTATTGTTTGAAATAACTGCATTTTCATTGCTTTAGGATTTTTTTTTAAAGTTAAATTACTAAATTGCCATTAAAGATTAATGGGTCCATAATAGATTTAATAAGTTTTCGCGAGTCAACCCGTTAAGGCCTGTAAAGATAACAGGTTTATAATGGGTCAACCCATTATCAATCCAACCCGTTTCAGATAAATTAGAACCCGTAAAAAACGTTCGTATTCGTGTCGTGTTAACAGGTCATGTTGAAATTTGCCAAGTCTAGGTGTATCTCTTGCAATCCCGAGTGGTGGATCTACCCGTGTCAATCAACTTGCCAGCCTACATCTCGCCATTATGCGTAGTTCAGTATGACAAATTGAGCTTCCGACCCAGACGATGAGAATACTCAAATCTTGGTCGTCTTGCTCAAAAGTTGAGACCCATACCAATCCATCTAATACTTAGAATAAAAATTTCTTTTTCCACTTACTCGATTTTGTAAAAATTGAGACAAAAATATATGGATATATACAAAATCCTAACCAAGACAGTATTTAATCTCTGCATACAATTAGATCATTTGTCAGTGTCCTCCGTGCGGTTGAAAATTGGCAAGCCATGAACGTAAAAGAACACAGACTTTGAAAGTTAGCTAAGCTTCTTTCTCTCTTTTCCTTCAATCTTTCCCTCCCCTCTTGTTTGGTTGTCTACAGGCACAAGACGGAAGGAAAACACTGGAATAGTTTTGGTCCCAAAAGCTAATAAAATTCATATTTATCAGTGTCCGAAAAAAACTGAAAAATGGGTTTTGACTAAAATCCAATTTTTTTTTTTTGAAAATATAAAAGATCAAATATCAAAATTAAATTTAGTCTTCTAAATAAAATTTACAATTTTAAAGAGTAGTAAAATAAAGTTTTCTTTATCTTTATCTTTATCTATTATGAAAGAGAACAATATAAAAAATATTGAATGATTTTTATTTTCAAACCAAAATTGTTCCATGTTGAATGCTACCATACACTATAAGAAAAGTAATCAGTTGCTACGAATTTTAGCTATAAAAATATTAATTTTTAACTAAATGGTATTTTTTCTCACATGCACAACATTTGTAGCTAATCTTTAAAAAATTGTTAGATATCATCTACTAAATTTTGATTGTAACTAATTTTTATAGTAAAAGGTTCAAATATTTTTTGCGCCATAATTTCCCCCTTGTAATGTTTAAATTGAAATTATTTTGCTACAAACAATCAAATTTGTCCCTAATTATAAAAATTAGCTACTAACTAACTTGTGGTAACATCATATAATTAATAGATACAAATTTTTTTTATCTAAAATATTAAATGGTATGTGAAAATTTGAAACTATCACTTCATACCATTTAAATTTTAAATAAAAAAGTTATTTTGCTACAAAAATTAAAATCGTCTCTAATTATTAAAATTAGCTAATAATTAATTTTTGGTAAAATTACACAGTTAATATAGCTACAAAATATTAACCGGTGGCAATTTTGTAAATAAAATATAAAAATATAATTTTTATTTTAATATTTTCTCCCTAAATTTTATAAATATCCTTTTTCTCTTCCATATTCGGCAAAAATGAAAAACACCCAAAAAAAATAACTTCTCTCCCTCCTATTTCTTTCCATACCCGAAGCCCACTTGGTACCAATTTGTTCTTCTTGGTGTCCTCTACTTCCTTCTAGCTTTGCCCATGAAGGATTTTGAGTATTTTGGAAGTTATCATGAAAGGGGAGCTTCGGTGTTTTGAGTTGAGGAGCCAAAAAGTGGTGTTTGGAACTTAAACTCGGTAATCTCTTGTCCTAACTGCTTCTAATTGTGTTTTGGTAGCTAGAAATTAGTTTTTGAAGTTTTCAAAATTTAGGCTAATTTTGGTTGAGCTTGCCTAGTATATATAATATTAGAGGAGGAATTTATAAAATTGTAAGTTAGAGGTTTGACTTTATTCTTTGTTGGATGATGCATTCATATGAATTTGTAACTTAATTTGGAATGGTGAAGTAACAGTGAAGTTGTTTGATAATTACAGTATTTTGTTTATGTAGCTGCCCCTGAATCTTCTGTCATGCCTGCTTTACCTGCTATTTCTTCAGCAAGAGGTGTGGATCATATACACACACACACATGCACATATCTATATATATATTGACTTAGTTTATGCTTACTTGGTCTTTTTGTCTTTTTGGATTCACTGACAGTTTGCAAAAGCACACAAAATAATGTCTCTTTTCGTTCCTTGACTTTGAGATTATGCTCTTTGCATGCTTACTTATTACGACTAGATATGACAGCATCCTAATTCACCTACAAGGCATATTTAGATTGCCACCACCTAGGGAAAACTGGTGCTTCAGGTTTTACTTTCCATGTTGAAGAATCAAAGGGTTGGTTATGTTGTTTGCCATGTTCTTTTGCTTTATTGCCTTTTGTTTGTGAATTTATTTCTTTGTTACATGAGCAACTATTTTTTAAATTAACTTTTCCATTTTATTTTGGATAATGTATGGACGTTGGTGTGATTTTGGCAATCTTCAAGCATGGTATTTTTATTATATATATGCAGCCATTTGTGGAATAAGAACACAAGGAGTTTAGTTGCTGTGCAAGTTTATATACATTTCATTATGACATGCTAGAGGCCTCCTTTCATTTCTGTCAGCTTCCTTGCCTTTAAAATTCCTTTTTAAATTTTTTTTCTTTTGCTATGAATCTTTCTCTCACTCCCCTGGTTTTAGAGAAGAATTATCCTCTTTTTTCAGTGTATTAAGTCGCTTTACTTTTATACATGTTCAAATTGCAATATCTAAATTGCATTAATTAAATGCAAATCCAAAAGAAGTAGTGGTAATGGAAATCGTAACAATTTCATGTGTGTCCATAGGTTATGTGATTGAGACAACAATTTATACTCCTCTACTAAAGGACATGGCATATTTGTATTATTTAAGGTTTTAGTAGGTCTTAAGGTTGTTAATTTACCATTGTATTGCCTTGAATTCTCTTTTGTTGATTGCATGACTGTGGAGTTAAGTTATGCATGCAACAGTTGCATAACCAACATGCAAAATTATAGGAGGAAGAAGTAATAAAAAAAGGTTAGTTGATTGATTGCGTATTTTTATGTTTGTTAGATTATAGTTTGATTTCATTTAAACATTTTTAGGGGGATATCCTTTTTGCCATCCTTTCTAAGGCTCATTAGATCAATAATGTTGTGATTGCAATGTGTATTCATTCGTTTTTTACCCATTAATTCTTATTACTTCCATATTTCCTTTTCCTACTATAGCATGTCCTACACATGCAAAAATCCCTCAGGTGCTGGTAATCCGCAGCGAGGATGATGGTGTAGTGGATCGTATGAAGGTTTAACCTTAACTTGGTTTACAATAATCTCTGTTTATGCAACCCATTAATTTTGGCACATGGACTTTAAAATCGTTAATATAGACTATCTTATCTATTAATATGACAAGGTTTTTGTTTTTGTTTGGTTTTGTGTTTCTCATATTGCAGATATGCTTAGCATAAAAGCTGTCACCATGATTGAAGATGCATGCAAAATTGAGAAATTAAATTTTAGCTTGATTTATAGGTTTTCTAAAAGTTTATGCATCGGTTGAATGCCTTAAAGATGTTTAAATAAGCTGAAATTTAGCATATATGCATTAGGATATGCTAACTTGGGAGCTGAAAAGTTAGAGTCTAAATGGAAGTTTGTATGAATATTTATAGTGTATGGTTCGGCTTTTGGAGGTGAAATCAAGGTAAGGAAAAATATTTCCATATGCTTTACATGAAATAATAATTTAAATACTAAGTACATTGGTTGCAATTGTTTTCTTAGTTCTTGGTGGCAAAGACATGCCTGAAAAGGTTTAAGAATTTATTTTTTTTATCTTGGACTTCAACATTTAAAATATTTAAATGATTAGAACTTTTCCAATTACTTCCATTTCCTTGGAAACCTATTTTTGCTATAATGTTGGAAATTTATCTTAGCTCTTGACTTTATGGATTCTCTATCTACTACTAATATGACAAGGTTTTTGTTTTGTGTTTCTCATATTGCAGATATGCTTAGCATGGAAAGTGTCACCAAGATTGAAAATGCATGCAAAATTGAGGCATTAGATTTTAGCTTGATTTATAGGTTTTAGATTATTTTAATATATGTATTTGAGAGTTGTTTGTATAGAAATTTTATATCTAATTTCAATGTTACTATTGTAAAACATTTGATTTTAGCTATTAATGCAATAATATAATAATTAATTTGTTTTTACATCTTGTAGTGTTACTTTAATATATATATATATAAATGATTTACAAATGGATATTTAAATTTATATTTAGTATTATAAAAATTATATATATAGTCTGAAATATTAAATATTTAGCTACAATTTTGCATGTAGCTAAAGCAATACAGTTATAAATATGTTTGTAGCTGAAAAATTGCTCAATTAGCTATGAAAAAAGGCTTAACCATGGTTGAGTATGGTTTATTTACTGTTTTTGATTAGCTACGATTCCAAAAAATTTTGTAGCTGTAGAGAATTAATCACGCACCAATTGCTACGACGGACCCACGAACTTATTTTGTAGCTAAATAGAAAACAGCAACAAAAACATCAAATTTTCTACAATAATAACTTGTAGCAACTGATCACTTTTTTTGTAGTGTAAGTAGGAAGAGCGTATACGTCTTTTCACTCATAAACTAGTATGTCATAGTTATGAATGGGAGTGAAAAGATGTATATGCCCGTCTCTAAGAAGTTTTTCCCACAATGTAGGTGTAGAGATGTTACTGAAACCTGCTACCCTAAATTGCAAACCCAAGTCTAAACCTCTCACTCTTGCTGTCCAGATCAACTCTTGATCAGACACACCTAGTCTATACATTTTGGATCTATTTGCCACGCTGTGCTTGCTTTTGCCTCTATCACTGGCTTGAAGCTTTTTAATTTTAATTAATTAAATAGAACTGTAAGTCGTAGCCAGTCAGTTCTAGTTATATCAAAGTAAAAAGGTCTGAACTCCAATCATGTCTGGGGAGATATTGATGGGTGTGCTTGTTGGATTGTAGTAAAAATACTTTATAATTACTGTGTATTTGTGCATGTTTTACTTCTTAATTAATCTTCACATAAAACTGTCTACTTATTTTTCCATGCCATCGAGTTTATTTTGTTGGCAACAAAATAATTTTGCTGGCATGAGCTAGGTAGGATTGATCAGAAAGGAAATAATATTATTAACCACCATTTAAAAATGTAAACACAAACACAGTCTAGTTTAAGATTTACTAAAAAAAAATATGGTGATTTTTTTCTCTAAAATAGAGGTATTATGGTACGCATTATCATGTGGCAGTACTTGGATTCCACAGTGCCATGCGGAGGTATAGAGTCCGCTTAGTACACATGATTGAATTGGATTTATGTCTGTGTGTAATCTTACTTTCCTTCAGCACCAAACACATGATAAAAAGTGGATCCAAAATTATAGACCAATCTCTTCGTCTTATCATGTGTACCAAAAAATCCAGATGAGACAAGAACATATCAATAACCTGATCATCAGAAACATGGGCAATTGCCCCGGGATCGACGACCAAACAACAGTAAACAGAGAGCCTTGACCTCTGCAACCCGATCTGAGACATCAGTACCGAGGAAAAAAATAACAAAATTGAAAAATAATTAAATATATTTAATATATTATTAAATTAGTAATATTTATAACAAATTATTTAAAACATTTAATATTGCAAACTAGAGTGCGAGTGTCATCTAATAAAACAACTAAATAGAAAATAACTAACAACTAAAGATACATACAAAATATTTCAAATCACAAAATTTAAATTTAAATAGGAGTAAACCACATCGATCCCTGGTAAGTTTTTCTATATTCAGCAGTAACAAATAAAAATTAATTTTAATATGCATATGATTTTCTTTTAATTCAATTGCATATACAAAATTTGTTAGTTTCATGCTAGTTGAAATGAATGGATATATTGTTTATTCAAAATAAAGCTTTACTCAGCAAATGTTTAGGAATTGCTTTGTTGACCTTATCCTAGCTAGCTAGAGAGCCGCTCTAGATCAAAATGATGTCCAACATGTTTGGCACGTTTTGCAATTTAGGATGTGAAACTTACCGCACTTGGCTAGAGAAAAGTCATATATTGTGGCTGCAAAGTCTATTTGGATGAGGATATATAATGTCTGTTTCGGTTCAATGATAATTCTTTTCTTCTAAATGGAAGGAAAAAAAATTATTTTCTACAAAACAGGAAATTTACAATTTAATAACAGTACTAGACTGGCTGCTGCCAATATAAATATTTCTTTTAAAAGTAATATACGATAACAAAGGAAGAGAACTTCGGTCAAACTAATATGATGTGTTTGTATTACTTTCTTTAGGGTTTTTAGCACTTATGCTTCTCAATTATTAAGATTTTACTCTTTGATCTTCTTCTTTTTTTGGCATTTTGGTCTATTTAAAATTCATTTTGTTTATACATAGTTGGCTCGTAAACTATTTTTTTTATCTATTTTTTAGCAGTTTTGAAGATATGCAATGCACTTACTACTATAATAAAACATCGAAATTAACAAAATCATAGAACCCCACAAAGCTTGTACATTTTGGATCAAATGCATTGTGAGCCTAACACTACAACACAAAGGGGTCATAAACGACGTCTCTAAATTGTATATAAGCGTTGGTTTTTCAAGATTACCGACGTTTATCTTCTAAAACAACGGATAGTAAATTTGGAACGTATAAAAATGACAGACCGTCATTTTATAAAAAATAAAAACGATGGACCCTGTGTCCAAAAATATCGGTTCCAGCTAAAAACAATCGGTTTTACATGTGGTTGAAATGTAGATGACATATGGCAAGGGTATCAACTATATACATCGGTTCATGAGGAACTGACGTTTTTGTTGGACGATTATCAACGTTAGTTCAGTCAAGGAACCGACGTCAATGTTTGTTGTCCAAGCGAAAAGACACGTGGCAGGATCAAGGAAACAAATACGTCGGTTTTTAGCAATGACAGTCGTTTATGTGATGGGTGGACACTTGGAAACCGATGTATAAGATAAGCAACCACATGACAACAATCTTGTATATAAACAACGGACCTAAGACATGCTCGACGTTTTTTGTTCAAACTTGGAGGTTTAGGCACATTCTTTTTTCATTTTTCTCCACTGGAAGGCTTCATTTTTCTTTACTTTTTGTATATAAACGATGGGCCTAATCCAAGCCCAACGTTTTTGTTTCATTTTTTTTTCCCATTTTTCCACTTAAACTCATTTTCTTTTGCCACAAAAACCTATTTTTCTTCGCTACAAATCGATTTGTGAGGTCTCCTCACCGAAATTTGCTATATCTCTGCCAAAAACTTTAAGGTAAGTATATTACTACTCTTTTATGTCATTTTTGTACTTTTTTTTTTGTTTTGTGAACTTGCATATGGGTATTTGTAAAATGCTGAAAAGTTAGTTTGAGTGGGTTTATTTGATCAGTTTTTGTTCAGTAATGGATTTTTTGGATTTGTTTCAACTTGAATTTGTGTGTTTTTTTTTCTCAATATTGATTGCATATTGATGTGTATTGAGATTTAATACGCGAATGAGTTTTTTTGGGCAAGTTTTTGCCCGGTTATGATTTTTTTTATTTGAATCAACATGAAGATTGTATTTTTGTGAGTTTATATGGATAGGTGTCGATAATGTTTAATAAATATCGTTATTTGTATACCTTAATCAAAGTAATAATTATTGTTTATATGTTTTTTTATTTAATGGTGATTATTATTTTTGATTGAAAATTAAATATATTAAATATAAAAACAACACATTTTATTAAATCCAATTTGAAGAAGAAAAAAACTTTAAAATGACAGTTCAACTCAAAGAACCATCGGATATGACAATCTGCCACATTATCATTTTAAACGACGGTTTTGAAGAGGAACCGTCGTTCATAATGTGTGTCATTTGGCATCCACGTGGCATTTAACGTCATCAAACATGTTTTAAAACGACGATTTTCTTGTGTAAAAACGTCATTTATGAACCATTGTTTATGTTGAAAATTTTATACGACGCCAAATTAGACGACGGTTTGGATTCATCATTGTTCAAGGTTTAAACGTCAGTTTTTACCCGACGTTTATGACCTTTACTTTTAGTAGTGTAAACACTGCTAATAAACAGACAAAAAATAGCTTAAGAATCAAAATGCATTAAAAATTGAAATTTACAGACCAAAGTGTTAAAAAAAGTTTAAGCACCAAAAGTGTAAAAGCTTAAAAATTGAGGAGTTATGGATGCTAAATATCTCTTTCTTTTCTTTTTTATTATTATGAACAACATTGGATTTGTCCATGCAGACCGCTAGGGGCAACCCAGTGGTAAAGAAGTTTGCTAATGTAGTCTTTAATATAAAGACCACGGTATTCTAAGGTACCTACTATGACCCAATATATATAAAGAAGTATGCTATTTATCACCATCTATTTCTTTATCTTTATTTTTTTTTTCTGTTTTTTCCTTTTATCTTCCCCTTAATTTACTTCATTTCTCATTTAGGTGTTCATCTTGGTTAGTAAGGTGATAATCATTAATGGGATTCACTGTTAGTTTGTAATTTTTAATGTATTAGTGACATTTGAACTATTATTAATCAGTTTTGTAATTTTTAAAATATTTTAATACTGAAAACCTAAAATATATATAAAAAAAAACTGTGAATCATTTGATAGTAACCAATTAACTTCATGTGATATATAAGTTCGGCTAATACTGCTCTATCATTAATAGTAATAAATGGTATTTTTCATATATAAATCGAATTGATATATATAAGCAAAATCATATCCATGAATAAAGGTTGATCAAGGACACTGTAATGCTAAAGCCGAATTAATTAATAGAAGCCGGTCGAATATGTCTTGGAAAGATTCTAATTTCCAAAAAATCTCATTTCTAAATACATGAACAAAATGTCAAAATATAATTAATAGAAAGAAAAAGAATAAAGAACAAAAGTTTAAATTACTTATATTTTGTATAAATGAGGTGGTGCCATCCGATTAGAGACACAAAGGATGGTAGATATGATGATCAATTTGTATTTAAAAAAATACTATTTATCGTGCTGTGATATTCATCATCATCAATATTTAATCCAACAGTGATGATAATTTAATTGTTCGATGTTTTGGATTAAACCAAACCAATTAATTATAGCTATATATGTCTGCCCGGAGAGAAAAACTTACAAATTTTATATATTTTTTTTATCACATATCATGTCAATTT